>CAWVQQ010000359.1:0-105708 GCA_963932295.1 Tipula lateralis | reverse complement strand
GAACTGGACTAAATTACCTTTTTCTTTTTACAAAAAACGAAAATTATTGATTTTTGATATAATCACAATTAATCGCTTGACCATAGACAATTGATTAGAAGTGTTTATTTTTGCATCTAAACCGAAACAGTGGTGACAAAACACACGCTTTGGTAGTAATTTTTGCTTATTAATATTTTTTGAATTATTTTTTGTGTGATTTTGAACCTAATATTTAATTTTTAAGTGCAATTGAATGTCATTTGGGCTAAAATTCTCTATTAACCCGACATTTTGAACAATTTTAATATAAAACAATTGAGTTGTTGTGATAAAATAAACTTTGGTAGAATTTTGGTATTAATTGTTCAAAATGACGTTCAAATGGACCAAAAATGAAAAAAAATACATCAAAATATAAATAAGCAATAATAATTACCAAAGCGTGTGTTTTATCACCACAACTCAATTTTTTTATATTTCCATTGTTCAAAATGTGGGTAAAATGGACCATCCAACCCCGCGCAACATAAAAATGCACGTAAAAGTTAAATCGTTTTATCGAAATAACGGTGAAATCGACAAGTTTTCTGTTATTTTATCTTTTAACCGTTATTTCGAACCAAATTTAAAATGTTTACGTGCATTTTAATATTGCGTGGGGTAAAATTGTGCATTTTATCCACATTTGAAAAATTTACATATAAAAAAAAATTGAATTCTGGTGACAAAACACACACTTTGGTAGTAATTTTTGCTTATAATTTTTTTTTTTTGTTTTATTCGGAACCAAATATTTAACTTTTAAGTGCAATTTAATGTGATTTGGGCTGAAATTCTCCATTTAACCGACATTTTGAACAATTTGAATATGAAAACATTGAATTGTGGTGATAAAACACACTTTGGTAGGATTTTAGTATCAATTGTTCAAAATGACTTTCAAATGGACAAATTATAAATAAAAATACAAAAAAAATATAAATTAGCAAAAATTACTACCAAAGCGTGTGTTTTATCACAACAACTCAATTTTTGTATATTTCAACTTTTCCAAAATATGGGTAAAATGGACCAACAACCCGGCGCAACATAAAAATGCACGTTTTAATTTAATATTTTGTTCGTAATAACGGTAAAACAGACAAGTTTTGTGTAAACTTGTCTAATAACCGTTATTTCGAACAAAATTTTAAATTTAAACCTGCATTTTTATATTGCGTGGGATTAAATTGTGCTTTCAACCCACATTTGAACAATTTAAATATAAAAATTGAATTGTGATGACAAAACACACGCTTTGGTAGTAATTTTTGCTTATTAATATTTTTTTGTGTTATTTTGAACCAAATATTTAATTTTTTAGTGCGATTTAATGACATTTGATCTGAAATTCTCCATTTAATCGACATTTTGAAATTTTTTTATATGAAACAGTTGAGTTTTGGTTATTAAGCACACTTTGATAGAAATTTGGTATTAATTGTCCAAAATGACGTTCAAATGGACAAATATTGAATAAAAACACAAATAAAATAGAAATTAGCAAAAAATACTCCCTAAGCGTGTGATTTATCACCACAACTCAATTTTTTATATTTCAATTGTCCAAAATGTGGATTTAATGGACCATTAAAACCAACTTTACAAAAAAATGTACGTAAAAATTTAATATTTTGTTCGAAATAACGGTTAAACAGACAAGTTTTGTGTAAACTTGTCTCTTTACCGTTATTTCTAACCAAATTTGAAATTTTCAAGTGCATTATTATATTTCGTGGGGTTAAATTGTGCGTTTTACCCACATTTTGAACAATTTAAATATCAAAAATTGATTTGAGGTGACAAAACACACGCTTCAGTAGTAACCTCTGCTAATTAATATTTTTGTTGTGTGTTCAAAAAATTGAGTTAGGGTGACAAAACACTCGCTTAAGTAGTAAGTTTTGCTTATTTATATTTTTTGTGTGTTTTTCTTCATTATTTGTCCATTTGAACGTCATTTTGAACGACATGTACCAAAATCTTAACAAAATAATGGGTAAATGGAGAATTTTACAACAAATGACATAAAATTGAACCTAAAAATTAAATATTCTAATCAAAATAACGGTAAATAGACAAGTGGACAAGTGCAATATTTAATTTTAATGTGCAATTTAATGACATTTGGGGAGAAATTCTCTATTAAACCGACATTTTGAACAATTTAAATATGAAACAATTGAGTTGTGGTGATAAAATTAATTTTGGTAGAATTTTGGTATTAATTGTTCAAAATGACGATTAAATGGACAAATAATGAATTAAAATACAAAAATTATATAAATTAGCAGTAATTACTACCAAAGCGGTATCAATTGTTCAAAATGACGTTCAAATGGACAAATAATAATTATAAAAAACACAAAAAAAAATAAATTAGCAAAAATTACTACCAAAGCGTGTGTTTTATCACCACAAATCTATTTGATATACTCCAATTGTTCCAAATTTGAGTAAAATGGACCATTTAACCCCACGTTACAAAAAATGCACGTAAACATTAAATGTTTTGTTCGAATTAACGTTATAATAGACAAATTTTGCTTATTTCGTCTATTTACCGTTATTTCGAACCAAATTTTAAATTTTCCGTGCATTTTAATGTTGCGATGGATAAAATTGTGCATTTTACTTACATTTGTACAATTTTAATTTTAAAAAAAATTGAATTGAGGTGACAGAACACACGCTTTGGTAGTAATTTTTGCATATTAATATTTTTTGTGTTATTTTGAACCAAAAATTTAATTTTTAAGTGAAATTTAATGTCATTTGGGCTGAAATTCTTCATTTTACCGCCATTTTGAACAATTTGAATATAAAACAATTAAATTGTGGTGATAAAACACACTTTGGTAGGATTTTGGTATTAATTGTTCAAAATGACTTTCAAATGGACAAATAATAAATAAAAATACAAAAATAATATAAATTAGGAAAAATTACTACCAAAGCGTGTGTTTTATCACCACAACTCAATTTTTGTATATTTCAATTGTCCAAAATGTGGAAAAAATTGACTTTTGAACCCCAATATAAAAATGCACGTAAAAATGTAATATTATGTTCCAAATAACGGTGAAACAGACAACTATTTTGAAGGCTTGTCTATTTACCGTTATTCCGAACCAAATTTTTAAATTTTACGTGCATTTTTATATTTCGTGGGGTAAATTGTGCAGTTTACCCACATTTTGAACAATTTAAATATAAAAAATTGAATTGTGGTGACAAAACACACTTTTTGCTAGTAATTTTTACTTATAAATATTTTTTTAGTCTTATTTTGAACCAAAAATTTAATTTGTTAGTGCAATTAAATGTCATGGGGGCGGAAATTCTCCATTTAACCGACATTTTGAACAATTATTAAATAAAACAATTGAGTCTTGGTGATTAAACGCACTTGGTAGAATTTTGGTATTTATTGTTCAAAATCACGTTCAAATGGACAAATAATGAATAAAAATACAAAATATAAATTAGCAATAACGACTACCAAAACATGTGTTTTATCACTACAAATGAATTTTGTTTATTCCAATTGTTCAAAATTTGGGTAAAATGGACTATAATACCCACGCAAAATAAAAATGCACGTAAAAATATAATATCTCGTTAGAAATAACTGTATAATAGACAAGTTAAAACTGTATAATAGACAAGTTTATTTGGAACAAAATTTTAAATTTTAACGTGCATTTTAATGTTGCGTGGGGTTGAATTGTGCATTTTACTCACATTTATACAATTAAAATGTAATAAAACTGAATTGCGGTAACAAACACACGCCTTAGTAGTAATTTTTGATAATTAATATTTTTTGTGTTTCTGTTCATTATTTGTCCATTTGATCGTCATTTTGAACGATATGTACCAAAATCTTAATAAATTAATGGGTTAATGGAAAGTTTCTCCCCAAATGGCATTTAATTGTACCTACAAATTAAATATTCTAATCGTTATAACGGTAAATGGACCAATTGACACAAAACTTGTCGTTTTTACCGTTATTTTGAACCAAAAATTTAATTTCTAAGTGCAATTTAATGTCATTTGGGGTAAAAATCTCCATTTAACCGACATTTTGAACAATTTTAATATGAATCACTTGAGTTGTGGTGATAAAATTAACTTTGGTAGAATTTTGGTATTAACTGTTCAAAATGACGATCAAATGGACAAATAATGAATTAAAATACAAAAATAATATAAATTTGCAATAATTACTACCGAAGCGTGTGTTTTATCACCACAAATCCATTTTGTACATTCCAATTGTTCAAAATTTGGATATATTGGACAATATAACCCCACGAAACAATAATTGAACATGAAAATTTAATATTTTGTTCGAAATAACCGTTAAAGAGAAAAGTTTTATTTTCACTAGTCTATTTACCGCTATTTGGACCCAAATTTTTAATTTAAACGTGCATTTTTATATTGCGTGGGGTTAAATTTTTCATTTTACCCATATTTGAACAATTCAAATATAAAAAAATTGAATTGTGGTGACAAATCACACTTTTTGGTAGTAATTTTTGCTTATAAATATTTTTTTGTGTTATTTTGAACCAAACATTGCATTTTTAAGTGCAATTTAATGTCATTTTGGCTGAAATTCTCCATTCAACCGACATTTTGAACAAATTTAATATGAAACAATTGAGTCGTGGTGATAAAACACACTTTGGTAGAATTTTGGTATTTATTGTTCAAAAAAACGTTCAAATGGACAAATAATAATTATAAAAAACACAAAAAAAATAAATTATCAAAAATAACTACCAAAGCGTGTGTTTAATCACCACAAATCTATTTGATATACTCCAATTGTTCCAAATTTGAGTAAAATGGACCATTTAACCCCACAAAACAAAAAATGCACGTAAACATAAAATATTTTGTTCGAAATAACGGTATAATAGACAAATTTTGTTTATTTCGTCTATTTACCGTTATTTCGAACAAAATTTTAAATTTAACGTGCATTTTAATGTTGCGATGGATTAAATTGTGCATTTTACTAACATTTTTACAATTTTAATGTAAAAAAATTGAATTAAAATGACAGAACACACGCTTTGGTAGTAATTTTGGCATATTAAAATTTTTTGTGTTATTTTGTCACCAATATTTAATTTTTAAGTGAAATTAAATGTCATTTGGGCTGAAATTCTTCATTTTACCTACATTTTGAACAATTTCAATATATAACAGAGTGAGTTGTGGTGATTAAACACACTTTAGTAGAACTTTGGTATTAATTGTTCAAAAAGACGTTCAAATGGACAAATTATGAACAAAAACACAACAAAAAATATAAATTTGAGTAAAATGCACAATTTTACCCCACGCAATATAAGAAAACACGTAAAATTTTAAAATTTGGTTCGAAATAACGGTAAATAGACAATTTAACACAAAATTTGTCTGTTTTACCGTTATTTTGAACCAAATATTAATTTTTCCGTGCTTTTGTATGTTGCGCGTGATTATATTGTCCATTATACCCAAATATTGTTCCATTGGCATATACATAAATACAGTTGTGGTGATAAAACACCCGCTATGGTAGTAAATTTTGCTTATTTATATGTTTTGTATTTAAATTCATAATTGGTCCATTTGAACGTCATTTTGAACAATTAATACCAAAATTCTACCAAAGTTAATTTTAAAACCACAACTTAATTGTTTCATATTGAAATTGTTCAAAATGTCGGTCAAATTGAGAATTACACGCCAAATGACACTAGATTGCACTTAAAAATTAAATATTTGGTTCAATATAACGGTAAAAACGACATGTTTTGTGTCAACTTGTCTATTAACCGTTTTTTCGATTAAAATATTTAATTCTTAGGTGCAATTTTATGTCATTTGGGGTGAAATTTTCCATTTACCTATTGTTTTGTTAAGATTTTGGTACATATCGTTCAAAATTACAATTGAGTTCTGTTTTATCACCACAACTCAATTGTTTCATAACGAAGTTGTTCAAAATGTCGGTTAAATGGAGAATTTCAGCCCTAATGACATTTAATTGCACTTAAAAATTAAATATTTGGTTCAAAATAACACAAAAAAAAATATTAATAAGCAAAAATTACTACCTAAGCGTGTGTTTTGTCACCACAAATCAATTTCTTTATATTAAAATTGTACAAAATTTGAGATAAATGCACAATTTAACCCCACGCAATATAAAAATGCACGTGAAAATTTAAAATTTGGTTCGAAATAACGGTCAATAGACAAATTTACACAAAACTTGTTTGTTTTACCGTTATTTCCAACAAGATATTTAATTTATACGTGCATTTGATGTTGCGCGGGGTTAAATGGTTCATCTTACCCAAATTTTGGACAAATGAGATATAAAAAAATTGAGATCTGGTGATGTATCACACGCAATTATTGCTTATTTATAATTTTTTTTGTGTTTTTACTTTTGTGTTTTTTTAAATGGACAAAATTTGAACGTCATTTTGAACAATAAATACCAAAATTCTACCAAAGTGTGTTTTATCACCACATCTCAATTGTTTCTTTTTGAAATTGTTCAAAATATCGGTAAAATGGAGAGTTTCAGCCCAAATTACATTAAATTTCACTTAAAAATTAAATATTTGGTTCAAAATATTACAAAAAAAATATTAATAAGCAAAAATTACTACCAAAGCGTGTGTTCTGTCACCACACTTCAATTTTTATATATTATAATTGTTCAAAATGTGGGTAACATGCACAATTTATTCCCACGCAATATGAAGTGCATGTAAAAATTTTATTATAAATTTTCGAATTAACAATAAATAGACAAGTTTAAACAAAACTTGTTTATTGTACTGTTATTTCGAACAAAACATTATATATTTACGTGCAGTTTAATGTTTAGTGGGGTTAAATGGTTCAATTAACCCAATCTTTGGACAATTGGAATATAAATTAATAAATTTGTGGTGATTAAACACACGCTTTGGTAGTAATTTTTGCTTATTAATATTTTTTTGTGTTATTTTGAACCAAATATATCATTTTTAAGTGCAATTTAATGTCATTTGAGGTGAAATTCTCCATTAAACTGACATTTTGAGCAATTTTATTATATAACAATTGAGTTATGGTGATAATACACAATTTGGTAGAATTTTGGTTATAATTGTTCAAAATGACATTCAAATGGACAAACAATAGATAAAAACACAAAAAAAATATAAATTAGCAAAAATTACTACCAAAGCGAATGTTTTATCACCACAACTAAATTTTTTAATATTCAATTGTATTAAATGTAGGTAAAATTGACCATTTTACCCTGCGCAACATGAAAATGCACGTAAAAGTTTAATATTTTGTTCGAAATAACGGTAAAACAGTCAAATTTTGTGTAAACTTGTCTATTTACCGTTATTTCGAACCAAATTTTTAATGTTGACGTGCATTTTTATGTTGAGTGAGGTTAAATTGTGCATTTTACCCACTTTAAGAACAATTAAAATATAAAAAAAAAATTGAATTGTGGTGACAAAACACACGCTTTGGTAGTAATTGTTGCTTATTTAAATTTTTTTTTGTGTTATTTTGAACCGAATATTAAATTTTTAAGTGCAATTTAATGTCATTTGGGCTGAAATTCTCCATTAAACCGACATTTTGAACAATTTCAATATGAAAAAAATTAGGTTTTGGTGATTAAACACACTTTGGTTGAGTTTTGATATTGTTCAAAATGACGTTCAAATGGACAAATAATGAATGAAAACACAAAAAAACGTGTGTTTTTTAAAGAAAGCGTGTGTTTTATCTCCACAACTCAATTTAAATATATTTTAATTGTCCAAAATGTGGATAAAATAGACCATTTAACCCCGCACAAGATAAAAATGCATGTAAAAATTGAATATTTTGTTCGAAATAACGGTAAAACTGACCAGTTTAGTTTCAACTAGTCTATTTACCGTTATCTCAAACCAAATTTTAAATTTTACTAGCATTTTTATATTTCGTGGATTTAAATTGTGCATTTTACTCACATATTGAACAATTTAAATATCAAAAAATTGATTTAAGGTGATAAAACACATGCTTTAGTAGTAATTTTTGCTAATTAATTTTTTTTTGTGTTTAAGTTCAATATTTGTACATTTGAACGTCATTTTGAACAATATGTACCAAAATCTTAACAAAATAATGGGTAAATGGAGAATTTTACTCCAAATGAATTAAAATTGCAATTGAAAATTAAATATTTTAACCGAAATAAGGGTTAATAGTCAAGTTGACACAAAATTTGTCATTTTTACCGTTATTTTGAACCAAAAATTTTATTTTATAGTGCAATTTAATGTCATTTGGGGTGAAATTCTCCATTTAACCGACATTTTGAACAATTAAAATACAAAACAGTTGAGTTGTGGTGATAAAATTAACTTTGGTAGAATTTTGGTATAAATATCCAAAATGACGTTCAAATGGACAAACAATGAATAACAAATACAAAAAATATATAAATCAGCAAAAATTTCTGCCAAAGCGTATGTTTTATCACCACAACTCTATTTTTGTATATTCCAATTGTTCAAAATTTGGGTAAAATGTACAATATAACCCCACGAAACATAAAATGCACGTAAAAATTTAATATTTTGTTCGGAATAACGGTAAAACCGACATGTTTTGTGTTCACTTGTCTTTAGATCGTTATTTCTTAAAAAAATTTTAATTTAGAAGTGAATTTTTATATGACGTGTTGAAAAATTGTGCATTTTACCCACATTTTGAAAAATTTCAATATAAAAAAATTGAATTGTGGTGACAAAACACACGCTTTGGTAGTAATTTTGGCTTATTTATATTTTTTTTGTGTTATTTTGAACCAAATATTTAATTTTTAAAACCAATTTAATGTCATTTGGGGTGAAATTCTCCATTTAACCGACATTTTGAACAATTTAAATATGAAACAATTGAGTTGTGGTGATTAAATAAACTTTGGTAGAATTTTGTTATAATTGTTCAAAATGACGTTCAAATAGACAAATATTGAATAAAAACACAAAAAAAAAAATTGCCAAAATTACTACCAAAGCGTGTGTTTTATCACCACAACTCAATTTTTTTTAATTTCAAGTGTCCAAAATGTGGGTGAAATGGACCATTCACGTCACGCAACATAAAAATGCACGTAAAAATTTAATTTTTTGTTCAAAATAACGATAAAACAGACAAGTTTTTTGTAAACTTGTCTATTTACCGTTATTTCGAACCAAATTTTTAATTTTAACATGCATTTTTATATTGCGTTTGGTTAAATTGTGCATTTTACCCACATTTTGAACAATTTAAATATTAAAAATTGATTTGAGGTGGTAGTAATTTGGTAGTTATTTTGGCTTATTAATATTTTTTTTGTGTTATTTTGAACCACATATTTAATTTTTAAAACCAGTTTAATGTCATTTGGGGTGAAATTCTCCATTTAACCGACATTTTGAACAATTTAAATATGAAACAATTGAGTTGTGGTGATAAAATAAACGATGGTAGAATTTTGTTTTAATTGTTCAAAATGACGTTCAAATAAACAAATAATGAATAAAAACACAAAAAAAAAAAATTGCCAAAATTACTACCAAAGCGTGTGTTTTATCACCACAACTCAATTTTTTTATGTTCCAATTGTCCAAAATGTGGGTAAAATGGACAATTCAACGTCACGCAACATAAAAATGCACGTAAAAATTTAATATTTTGTTCGAAATAACGTAAAATCAGACAAGTTTTTTGTAAACTTGTCTATTTACCGCTATTTCGAACCAAATTTTTAATTTTAACATGCATTTTTATATTGCGTTTGGTTAAATTGTGCATTTTACCCACATTTTGAACAATTTAAATATCAAAAATTTATTTGAGGTGACAAAACACACGCTTCAGTAGTAACTTTTGCTAATTAATATTTTTGTTGTGTGTTTGTTCATAATTTGTCCATTTAAACGTCATTTTGAACAATATGTACCAAAATCTTAACAAAATATTGGGTTTATTGAGAATTTCACCCCAAATGACATTAAATGGTACCCAAAAATTAAATATTTTAATCGCAATAACGGCAAATAGACAAGTTGACAAAAAACTTGTCGTTTTACCGTTATCTTGAACCAAATATTTAATTTTTAAGTGCAATTAAATGTCGTTTGGGGATGAAATTCTTCATTTTTCCGACTTTTTGAACAATTTAAATATAAAACAATTGAGTTGTGGTGATAAAATTAACTTTGGTAGAATTTTGGTATAAATATCCAAAATGACGTTCAAATGGACAAATAATGAATAAAAAATACAAAAAAATATATATAAATTAGCAAAAATTACTACCACAGCGTGTGTTTTATCAGCACAACTCTATTTTTTGATATTTCAATTGTCCAAAATATGGGTAAAATGGACACTTTTACCCCGTGAAATATAAAAATTCACGTAAAAATTTATAATTTTGTTCAGAATAACAGGAAAACAGACAAAATTTGTGTTAACTTGTAAATTTAAAAATTATTTCGAACCAATTTTTAAGTTCTTACGTGCATTTTTATGCTGCCATGGTTAAATTGTGCATTTTACCCACATTTTGAACAATTTAAACATCAAACAATTGAGTCGTGGTGACAAAACCCATGCTTTGGTACTAATTCTTGCTTATTTATATTTTTTGTGTTTTTATTCATTTTTTGTCCATTTGTAAGACATTTTGAACGACATGTACCAATATCTTAACAAAACAATAGGTAAATGGAAAATTTCACACCAAATGACATACAATCGCATCTAAAAGTGAAATATTCTAATCAAAATAACCGTCAATAAACAAGTTGACACAAAACTTGTCGTGTTATTTGTTATTTTGAACCAAATATTTAAATTTTAGGTGCCAACTAATGTCATTTGTGGTGAAATTCTCCATTTAACCGACATTTTGAACAATTTCAATATGAAACTATTAAGTTGGTGTGAAAAAACACACTTTGGAAGAATTTTGGTATTAATTGTTCAAAATAACGTTTAAATGGTCAAATAAGGAAGAAACACAAAAAAAATATAAATAAGCAATTATTACTACCAAAGCGTGTGTTTTATCATAGCAACTCAATTTTTTTATATTTCAATTGTTCAAAAGGTTGGTCAAATGGACCATTTACCCCGCGCAACATAAAAATGCACGTAAAAATTTAATATTTTGTTCGAAATAACGGTAAAATAGGCAAGTTTTTTGTAACCTTGTCTATTTACCATTATTTTGAACCAAATTTAATATTTTTACGTGCATTTTAATATTTCGTGGGGTTAAATTGTGGATTTTACCCACATTTGAACAATTAAAATATAAAAAAATTGAAGTTTGGTGACAAAACACACGCTTTGGTAGTAATTTTTGCTCATCAATATTTTTTTGTGTTATTTTGAACCAAATTATTTATTTCTAAGTGCAATTTAATGTCATTTGGGCTGAAATTCTTCATTTTACCGACATTTTGAACAATTTTAAAATGGAACAATTGAGTTGGGGTGATTAAACACACTTTGGTAGAATTTTGGTATTAATTGTTCAAAATGACGTTCAAATGGACAAATAATAAAAAAAATACAAACCAAATATAAATAAGCAAAAATTACTACAAAAGTAAGTGTTTTATCACCACAAATAAATTTTTATAAATTTCAATAGTCCAAAATGTTGGTAAATTAGAACATTTAACCCCACGCAATATAAAAATGCACGTAAAAATTAAATATTTTGTTCGAAATACGGTAAAACAAACAAATTTAGTGTAAACTTAACTATTTACCGTTATTTCGAACCAAATTTTAAATTTTTATGTGCATTTTATATTGCGTTGAGTAAAATTGTGAATTAATCCACATTTTGAACAATTTAAATATCAAAAAACTGATTTGAGGTGACAAAACATACGCTTAAGTAGTAATTTTTGCGTATTAAAATTTTTTTTGTGTTTTTGTTCATAAGTCATCCATTTGAACGTCATTTTTAACAATATGTACCAAAATCTTAACAAAATAATGGGTTAATGGTGAATTATACTCCAAATGACATAAAATTGCAATTAAAAATTAAATATTTTATTCGAAATAATGGTTGATACTCAAGTTGACACAAAACTTGTCATTTTTACCGTTATTTGAACCAAATATGTTATTTTATAGTACAATTTTATGTCATTTGGGGTGAAATTCTCCATTAAACCGACATTTTGAACAATTTAAATATAAAACAGTTGAGTAGTGGCGATAAAATTAACTTTGGTAGAATTTTGGTATTAATTGTTCAAAATGACGTTCAAATGGACAAACAAAAAAAAACACAAAAAATATATAAATTAGCACAAATTACTGCCAAAGCGTGTGTTTTATCACCACAACTCAATTTTTGTATATTCCAATTGATCAAAATTTGGGTAAAATGGACAATAGTACCCCACGAAACATATAAATGCACGTAAAAGTTTAATATTTTTTTTGAAATAACGGTAAAACCGACATGTTGTGTGTTCACTTGTCTAAATATCGTATTACTTACAAAATTTTAAATTTTAAAGTGCATTTTTATATGGCGTGGGGTAAAAGTTTGCATTTTACCCACATTTTGAACAATTGAAATATAAAAAAAGTGAATTGTGGTGACGAAACACACGCTTTGGAAGAAATTTTTGCTTAATAATATTTGTTTTGTGTTATTTTGAACCAAATATTTAATTATAAAGTGCAATTTAATGTCATTTGGGGTGCAATTCTCCATTTAACCGACATTTTGAACAATTTAAAAATGAAACAATTGAGTTGTGGGGTTAAAATTAACTTTGGTAGAATTTTGGTATAAATTGTTCAAAATGACGTTCAAGTAGACAAATAATGAATAAAAACACAAAAAAAATATAATTAGCCAAAATTACTACCAAAGCGTGTGTTTTATCACCACAGCTCAATTTTTTAAATTTCAATTGTCCAAAATGTGGGTAAAATGGACCATTTAACGTCACGCAACATAAAAATGCACGTAAAAATTTAATATTTTGTTCAAAATAATGAAAAAACAGACAAGTTTTTTGTAAACTTGTCTATTTACCGTTATTTCGAACCAAATTTTTAATTTTAACATGCATTTTTATATTGCGTTTGGTTAAATTGTGCATTTTACCCACATTTTGAACAATTTAATTATTAAAAATTGATTTGAGGTGGTAGTAATTTGGTAGTTATTTTGGCTTTTTAATATTTTTTTGTGTTATTTTGAACCAAATATTTAATTTTTAAAACCAGTTTAATGTCATTTGGGGTGAAATTCTCCATTTAACCGACATTTTGAACAATTTTAATATGAAACAATTGAGTTGTGGTGATAAAATAAACTTTGGTAGAATTTTGTTTTAATTGTTCAAAATGACGTTTAAATAGACAAATAATGAATAAAAACACAAAAAAAAAATTGCCAAAATTACTACCAAAGCGTGTGTTTTATCACCACAACTCAATTTTTTTATGTTCCACTTGTCCAAAATGTGGGTAAAATGGACAATTCAACGTCTTTTTTTTTTTTTTTTTTTTTTTTTTTTTTTTTTTTTTTCGGTTTTTACAGGCCATTATTGGCCCGTACCGTGTCAACAATCTGACTCCAACGGTTTCGATCACGAGCCAGATCTTCATACTGTTGCAAGCAGTTGGAAGATGCCAGATCGCTTTCTACGCCGTGGAGCCATCGTCGCCGACAGCGACCTCTTCGCCTACCGAAAGGCGGTTCTCCCTTAAAGGTTCGCTGTATCATTCGTTTCGGATCAGCACGCAGAACGTGACCGAGCCAGCGTATTCGCTGTCCTTTGATTTCATGCACGATATCAGGAATTTGCATTAAATTCCTGATCTCGTGATTGAAAAGAACTCGGTAAGTGCCATCGACGTCGCGTTTTGGACCATATATCACACGCATGATTCTTCTCTCGAATGTTAGAAGCCATCTTTCGTACTCATCCGTCAAGGTCCAACTCTCACATCCATACATGACAACGGGTCTGATCAACACTCTGTACAGCTTCAGCTTATCCGTATTTGCAAGATATTTTGATTTCAGCAGTGGACGTAGAGGATACAAAGCCCGATTGCCAGCGGCAAGGCGGACCTTGATATCCTCGCCCACACTATTATCGTGAGTGATGAGAGATCCAAGATACTTGAATCTCATCACTCCTTCAAACGTGTGGTTTCCACTACTGAAATCAATTGCGTCTTGGTCTCTAAAACCCGAGATCAGATATTTGGTTTTTGACTCGTTGATTTTGAGACCAACAGAAGCTGAAAACTGTTCCAGTGGATCAAGTATCTCTTTCACTCCGTTGCCATTTAATCCAATCACACAGATATCATCTGCATAAGCAAGAAGTTGATTGGATTGTCGGAATAAGATATTGTCCTGAGGTGTTTCACTTTTACGAAGGATGTATTCTAACATGAGATTAAAAAGTATCGGGGACAGCGCATCTCCTTGTCGAACACCGGAATTGATTGCAAAAGTTCTCGATAGCCTGTTCTCAACTTTAACACAGCATTGTGACTGCGTTACTGTCATTTTACACAGATCTACATATTTTTTTGGTATTCCTAAATATTCAAGCGCATACCATAGCCTCTCTCGATTGATCGAGTCATAGGCTTGCTTGAAATCTAGGAATACCTGGTGTACATCGCGAGATGTTTCGTAGTACTTGGAAAGAATCATCCGTAGCGAAAAAACTTGATCAGTGACTGACCGATTTGGACGGAATCCTCCTTGGTAGTCACCGACAATTTCCTCCGCCAAAGGAGTAATTCTTCCCAAGATAATGTATGACAGTAACTTGTATGCTGTGCAAAGGAGAGCTATACCGCGATAGTTCTCGCATTTCATGCGATCACCCTTTTTGAATATTGGGCATAACGCGGCCACTTTCCATTCATCAGGCATAACTTCATTTCGCCATACCAATCGAACAAGGTCGAAAAGACAGTTCCACAAAGTTAGCCCTCCGAATATCAAGAGCTCTGAATTAATGCAATCAACCCCTGGTGAACGATTTTTCTTTAATCTCTGCATGGCCATTGTGAATTCCTCATAGGATGGATCCTCAATGAACATCTCCGCGGTCTGTATTTGAGAGTATTCAAATACAGCTTGTGATACATGTGGAACATTAAGTAGATCAGAAAAATGTTCACACCATGTATCGAGTACCGCATCGACGTTAACACAGAGGTTTCCATCCTGGTCCCGAATGGCAGTTGACCGAGATCTTAAGGTATGGTGCAATTCGGTGATTCCTTTAAAGAAACCACGCGAGTTGTGCTCATTGCTGAGTTGTTGTACTCTTAAGACCTTGGCCTTCCACCATTCGCGCTTCTTCTGTCTACAAATGCGTTTAGCTGTCCTCCTAGCAAGAACTGCCTTGTTTTTCCTTGCAATTGTAAACCGAGTCTGCGCTTCATTGTGGGCTATATTGCGTTGCTCAACAGCAAGACGACACTCCTCATCAAACCAATCATTTTTGGGCGTAGTTTTCACTATACCGAGAGTGTGCTGGGCAGCATCGACAACCGAGGTTTTCAATACTTCCCAGACACTGTTCACATCATCAGATTGGTAGTTGGATCGTAAAATGCTATTGCTGACAAGATCTTGATATTTATCCGATTTTTTTGTTTTTGTTGACATTTTTAACTGTTACTGTTTTTTAACAATTCAATTCAACGTCACGCAACATAAAAATGCACGTAAAAATTTAATATTTTGTTCAAAATAACGTAAAAACAGACAAGTTTTTTGTAAACTTGTCTATTTACCGTTATTTCGAACCAAATTTTTAATTTTAACATGCATTTTTATATTGCGTTTGGTTAAATTGTGCATTTTACCCACATTTTGAACAATTTAAATATCAAAAATTTATTTGAGGTGACAAAACACACGCTTCAGTAGTAACTTTTGCTAATTAATATTTTTGTTGTGTGTTTGTTCATTATTTGTCCATTTAAACGTCATTTTGAACAATATGTACCAAAATCTTAACAAAATATTGGGTTTATTGAGAATTTCACCCCAAATGACATTAAATGGTTCCCAAAAATTAAATATTTTAATCGCAATAACGGCAAATAGACAAGTTGACAAAAAACTTGTCGTTTTACCGTTATCTTATATATAAGATATATATATATAGGAAAATATTATTCTTAGAAAAATGTGTTATAAGAAAATTGCATTTGTAGAAAACCTTACGAACATGATTGCGGGAAAAGATTTTCACACGCAAAAGTTAATAAAAAATATTCTCAAATGCATAAAATATTATTAAAAAAAAAAATAATTTCTAAAATATATCATATGTCTTTTGTTCTTATATGAAAGAGCAAGTAACCATAGACCCCCAGGAAATATTAATCTTAGGAAAATGTGTTACAAAAATTGCTTATGTAAAAACCTTTTTATCATGATTGCAGAAAAAAAGATTTTTCACACGTTAATGCAATAATACTATATACTGAAAATCTGGATTACGAATACATCCGAACCTAAGACACTATTAATACGTAAACTACATTGTTGTTTTTTTTTATTTTAAAATCAAGAAAATTATATTTTAATTTATATAAATTATACGTCACCACATCGAACAAACATTTCAACATCTGGATCTAGTCAATACCGCCACCTAAGCCCCTCCTCTTTTTGATCGTCACAACAAAATTATATTTTAATTTATATAAATTATACGTCACCACATCAAACAAACATTTCAACATCTGGATCTAGTCGATACCGCCACCTGAACCACTCCTCTTTTTGAACGTCACATATAACAGAATAAATTCTAAAAATAAAATTATTCTTATAATTATTCTTATAAACGAATTAATAATCAAAGAACACTTAGACTTGACATATTATTACACATGCAAGTTTTTATTCTGCATCTTTTTATTATAATTCTCATTTCAGAACATAGTATAAAGTATGTGGTGTTGTATATGTGATAAATATTCTTTCATTCACACAACAATATATATATCATGACGTCACACTAACGATCCACAAAAAATATTTCATTCAACAACAACAACATATCATGACGTCACACCAATCCCTACACAAAATATTTTCAACACGGCACAAAGTTTCATACTATGACGTGCCAATATGACGTCACAAATCTTGAATTAAATCAACATCTGTTTTTAGTCGATACTGGTACTCTACGTCACAGCTCTTACAATAAAACAACATCTGGTTTTAGTCGATACCGCCACTCTACTACTGTTCTTGTTCTCCGATTATCCATCGATTCCACGGGCGCGACTATAGAAAAAGTAAAATTGACGTTTGCTAGGCCTCCTTACGATTCCCTGTCCGATAATGAGTTAAATTCGAAATCTATTACATTAATAGTTACCTACTTGGTTTCGAGACAAAACGAGATTGCATTTGGCAATAAAAAAAAATTGTATTATCAGATGTATTTGTATTGGTCGCTATTGTTGGACCGGGGATATTTAAGCGGGAGTTGTTGGGTGACTGGGAGAGAACAAACTAGACCGTAGAAATGTGTACTTGTGCGAAATTTCGATTCGAACGTAAAGAAAACAAATATATATAAAAATATAAATTAAAATTAAAGTAACTATAATGATATTAATCTAATAAAAATAATGATTTGAAATCGAAAACTAGTATCAAATTAAAGTGAAATAGAATGTTTGTGCACTAAAAAGTTATAGTAACACATAATCAAAAATCTAAAACTTTTTCTTACAAATGGCGTTAAAATGTTAAATTAAAAATTAAAAACGCAAATATGTTAGATTTTGATTTAAGAATTTATTTAATTCAATATTAGAACATATGTATAAAAAAATAAGCTAAGACTATGTTTGTGAATATAACAAATAAATAAAAACTAATCATTAAAATAAAATAATAATGAAAAAAATATTATATTAAGCTAAAACATTAGTTATCATGTATACAGATAGTAAAGTGTATGGAAAAGTTAATCATTTAAACATAATAAGTTAAACTAAAACTATATCAAGAATGGTGGTTCCATTTATAATGTTGATTAATTAATAAAACAATACAAGCCAACCAAAATAAAATAAGCTGAAACATATATGTACAAAAATATGGAAAAAGATACAATCAACAACCCAACCAAAGCCAATATGGATCCTATGAAAATCATCAACCTCATTTGTTTTTTTTGGAATTAAAAAAATTATTTATTAGAAGCATTTTTGGTAAACTTAATTTATTTATTATAATATATTTATTATTATTTATTTATTATATTTGAAAATTGTTAAGATATAATTATCGAATATTATTAGAAAAATTTATGGCGCGTTTAGAAATTATTAAATTTTTTTTTTGCTCATTTCAAATGATGAAGAAAATTGTCTTCATTATATTTCTTATTTAAATTTAACTTCTTAAAATAAAACAATGTTTATTTATTTATTTATTTATGTTAATATTTGCGTTTACGTCTAATTTAATGGCTTAATTTAGTTATTTTTGTGGGAACCAAAATGTAGGTAAGTGTTCATTAATCGATGTCGGTCATATGCAATTCCTCCTGTTTTTTTTTTATGTGGTCAGTTCGAGATCAATCTTCGGTTTTCAAAAAAATATAACCCAGACCCAGGCTGAGCAGCTGGCACAGCAACCGCTTTCCAAGAAAATTCATGAAGATTGATATTCTGTTAACAACAGGCAATCGTATTTGAGGCCTGTTCGTTACAGTGGCGCCCAATTTGTTAATGACATTATTCGGTCAATTACAATTTACCGTATATGATATATATATCCATCTTAAATAAGTAATTTTTCGTATTAATTTTGCAATCCAATTTTTGATAAAATTGTTAATCAGATGATAATACGTTACATTTAAACTACAATTTAATCCTATTCTATTTAAAGTTATTATATTTTTCATTAAGTCGTGATTATTTGCAGTAATAGTAAATGCACACTACTTCTGTAAATTTGTACGTTTTGATTTTAGTTGGCATGGCTATGGTTGTAAATTTTCACGGGTTTTTCTACCATTCATGTTTCGCATTGTTTTTCCAGTTTGGATTTCGATTTCAATGTTTGGTTTTAACATGATTGGCAGAATTGTTTTTGGTTTATAATGGCAATGCTTCAATTCTACAAGTTTCCAGCCATGCTGTTTTGATTTCTTGTATGGTGTTTGAAATATTGTTGTTTTAAATTAGTTCACTATTCATTAAAATTCTTTAATTCCCTATGAATTGCAAATGACCTACATATATTAAAATGATCACTATAATACATCATCTCAAGACATTAAAAAAATTAATTATAGTGTAACACTACATGTATTTTGGTTCTCATCTATTAAGATTTATTAAAATTATTTAACTACCTACAATCATATTTTGGTTTGTGTTTATATTTTTTCTAGTTTATCAAACATTAATTGATTATTTTAATATTATTATTATTATTATTTTTTCTCTAACTCTAATTACTCAATATTATTTTCGGGGATATTTTTATAGTGAGTTTCATACGTTTTGCACGAAATCATTTCCACAATTAGTATAAGATTTTCTTTTTTTGCTCCTTTATTTTCTTTAAATATATTATTTACTTACCAATTTATTTCATAACGCAACGATATATTTTGTTTTCAAAATGGACGCTGAACACTAAGAGTTCGATGAATTCCAAGTTGAGTGCGTGCTTCGTTCGATAGACGGCTCACCATTAGACAAATGACAGAAATTAAAAGAACAAATAGAAATTGAAACTAAACATCCTGTTTTAGCTCCTAATTTGCCTCATGAATCAGCAAGACTTGATCCTAAGACAGAACTTAAAAATTTAAAGATTAAATTAAGATTAAATTAAAGTATATTTCTTCGACTTCAACATCGAATATAGGATAGGATCAGACAATGTTGTGCCTGACGCTCTATCACGTAAACACGCTGATGAACTCATTCAATCACCTGATCAGTGTGTTGCAGCATACTCCGTTGACCTAAATTCGGACGCTTTTCTAGAAGATGATTATCAGAGATTACTCGAAACCCTAAAACAAAAATTGGAAGTTTTAACTAATTATAAGACAGTTAACAATCGTATATTTTTTAATCCTTCTATGGGCCCGTACAATATTGGGACTGATATTCCAAATTGGAAATTATATATACCCAAATCCTTATCCAAAACTCTAATTGTCGACGCTCACTGTCCTCCTTCCGCTTCTCATTTTGGAGTCACTCAAACCTTAGAATTTCTTCGCAGACTCTATTACTGGCCTTCAATGAGCAGAGATGTAAGTGACTTCGTACCTGATTGTGAGATATGTAAAAAATCTAAACCGGTGAACTACATAACACGGCCTGAGATGGGAAATTATTTCGAAGTTGTTCGTCCATGGCAAAGGATCTTTATAGATTTTTTGGGACCGTATCCGAGGTCAAAAACAGGAAACAATTATCTTTTCGTTGCCGTAGATCAATATTCTCGATTTTCTCTCCTTGAAACTATGAAAGCTGCTACCACCAAAAATGTTATTAATTTCTTAAAGAAACAAATCTTTGATCTCTTTTCTGTCCCTGAGTTCAAATTTAGTGAGAATGGAGCTCAATTTGTTTCCAACGCATTTAATGATTTTATGAAAGAACATGGGATCCATCATATTCGTACTCTTAAATATTCACCGCAATCAAATATATCTGAACGAGTAAATCGTTCAATTCTGTCTGCCATTCGCTCATATGTGTCAGAAAATCACCGAGAGTGGGATATTCACCTAAGTTCAATTGGATTAGCACTTAGAAATACAATTCATCAAAGTACCAACCTATCCCCACACTTTATTGTAAACGGACAACATCATGTAGGTCATGGATCACAGTATGAACTAATCCATTTACTGTCGAATTTAGGGGGGCGCGAGATTGGTATTTCAAACGCGGATAGACAAACCCTCGCTCAGAATAGCATTCTTAATCATTTACGTATAGCTTATCAAAATATTGCAAAAACATACAATTCACGAAGTCGTCGAAGAGAATTTAAAATTGAACAAAAAGTGTTTGCAAGAAATTTCGTACAAAGCGATGCAACAAAGAATTTTGCAGCTAAACTTGCTCCGAAACTTCAAACAGCATATATTTTAAAATCGATCGGAAATGTAGCCTACGAGTTAGGAAACGAAATGGGTCAAAGCATAGGTATATACCATATAAAAGACATTAAAACTTAAGTAATTAGTCGAACGTATTTTGAAGAAGTTTACACTTGTCCTTAAACTAATATTGATTGCCGGCTACGTTGAGACGATTCCCTGTCCGATAATGAGTTAAATTCGAAATCTATTACATTAAAAATTACCTACTTTGTTTCGAGACAAATCGAGATTGCATTTGGCAGTAAAAAAAAAATTGTATTTTCAGATGTATTGGTATTGGTCGCTATTGTTGGACCGGGGGTATTTAAGCGGGAGTTGTTGGGTGACTGGGAGAGAACAAACTAGACCGTAGAAATGTGTACTTGTGCGAAATTTCGATTCGAACGTAAAGAAAACAAATATATATAAAAATATAAATTAAAATTAAAGTAACTATAATGATATTAATCTAATAAAAATGATGATTTGAAATCGAAAATAAGTATCAAATTAAAGTGAAATAGAATGTTTGTGCACTAAAAAGTTATAGTAACACATAATCAAAAATCTAAAACTTTTTCTTACAAATGGCGTTAAAATGTTAAATTAAAAATTAAAAACGCAAATATGTTAGATTTTGATTTAAGAATTTATTAAATTCAATATTAGAACATATGTATAAAAAAATAAGCTAAGACTTTGTTTGTGAATATAACAAATAAATAAAAACTAATCATAAAAATAAAATAATAATGAAAAAATATTATATTAAGCTTAAACATTAGTTATCATGTATACAGATAGTTAAGTATATGTAAAAGTTAATCATTTAAACATAATAAGTTAAACTAAAACTATATCAAGAATGGTGGTTCCATTTATAATATTGATTAATTAATAAAACAATACAAGCCAACCAAAATAAAATAAGCTGAAACATATATGTACAAAAATATGGAAAAAGATACAATCAACAACCCAACCAAAGCCAATATGGATCCTATGAAAATCATCAACCTCATTTGTTTTTTTTGGAATTAAAACAATTACTTATTAGAAGCATTTTTGGTAAACTTAATTTATTTATTTTTTTATTATAATATATTTATTATTATTTATTTATTATAATTGTTAAGATATAATTATCGAATATTATTAGAAAAATTTATGGCGCGTTTAGAAATTATTAAATTTTTTTTTTTGCTCATTTCATATGATGAAGAAAATTGTCTTCATTATATTTCTTATTTAAATTTAACTTCTTAAAATAAAACAATGTTTATTTATTTATTTATTAATGGAAATATTTGCGTTTACGTCTAATTTAATGGCTTAATTTAGTTATTTTTGTGGAAACCAAAATGTAGGTAAGTGTTCATTAATCGATGTCGGTCATATGCAATTCCTCCTGTTTTTTTTATGCGGTCAGTTCGAGATCAATCTTCGGTTTTCAAAAAAATTTAACCCAGACCCAGGCTGAGCAACTGGCACAGCGACCGCTTTCCAAGAAAATTCATGAAGATTGATATTCTGTTAACAACAGGCAATCGTATTTGAGGCCTGTTCGTTACACGTTTTCACCATGATATGATGGCCCAGATTGAAAAAGTGACCCCTCATTATTAGAAAATATCGAAGGTGCGGGTATCCCTGTATCATCTCTATTTCTTGACCAAGTGACCATAGGAATTTGACTGACAGCAGTTTCTTGCGATATTGGTGGTACTTTTAAGTTTACTATGGAAGCTTTTCCTGATTGTGAAATTTGTTTTTCATCGTTAAGCTCTGATTTAGCCAAACTGGTTGAGCTTGACGCTCTCGATATAGTTTTACTAGGGAGATATGACCAACTTGTTGCACCCAACGTTATCTGTTCTCCCTGGGTTTCAATAATTTGACCCAAGCGACGAAAATGATTGATCAATTTATCAACTTCATTGTCTTGATAGAAACAGCCTTTTAATCGGTATACTCTTTCTTTCCAATGTTTAAACCTATTTTTTAGGGACATCAACTGTTCGGGATTTATTTCATGTGTATCTTTTACATCCCCATTTAACGTTTGGCACAATTCAAATTCTTCTTTAATGTTAGTAGCATGAGTTTTTGTTGGAGAAATTGAAGGATCTAGATGTTCAGCTTTTAGAACTTCTAACAAATTATCTTTGTAATTATTATCAGCTAAATTTATTTGCCGGATGAGACATTCCACTTCAATTTCTTCTTAGGTTTAACCCAAAAGGGGTTGATTTTTTTTTAAATTCTTGAGTCATTATTAGTCAGAAAGTTTTGAAATTAAGTTATTAATTTTGAATTCAACCACTAGTAATTATTCAAATGATTTTTAAATTATCTTAATAATAATAAAACCAAAAAAGACTTAAATTTAAAAATGATCAATAATAAAAATTGAATTCTCCAAGTTTCCAAAAAAAAATATCGTATAAGGTGGAATTATATATATGCAAAAGAAAATATCCCAAAAAAAACTAACTAAACTAGAACAAAAAAAAATTAATAATTCAAATATAAAAAAAGTTATATTAATTAATAATCGAATTAAATTATATTAATTGTACAGAAAAATTCGTAACGAGTATTGGTTGATTTGTTTTTTTTTTTTTCAAAAGTCCGGAAATGAATAATAATATATAAATACATATAGATAAGATTTAATATGATAATTTGTTTTTAAAATGAATCCAGTGCGTGGTGATGTAAGACGTGTTATAATTTGATACGCTATATTAAAAAAACAAATTTGATTAACTAAAATAATTTCAAACGGTGTTTAAAAATATTTGCAACTGTGATTAACATGCGAGCCACCCTTGAGACAATGAGATGCAAAGTAGTTGCTATGAAGTCGATCATTGTTCAACAAGGTTGAATGTCTAACACTATCATCACAGTTACATGTTAAACTCAAAACATTTGGTTTATCGAGTGAACCACTATATTTGAAATTTGGAAACAGTATAAGCTAACTGAATAATCAACAAATTCACCAACATGTGCACTTAGATAAAAGTTATTAAACACGTGATATACTCTATTTAATCGTTTATAAAGAACCTTTACGTCCCTGTTTCGGTGCCATTCTGTAACGGTCCCAGTGATTTTCGATTGTCTAGGTGTATTGAGCGAGGCAGCGTTCGTCGGTGGGGGGTTCAGTTATCGAAATCAATCATAAATAGGATCGCTTTAGAAATTAACCTAGACCTTACCTCATCAAATAGACATCCGACATCAGCGCATCAAATGTACGTCTCACATCACCACTTACCTTCAAGCTTACTCAGCCATGATGAGTAACATAATCCTTTTTATTTTGAAAGCTAGGCTCTCCAAACTATCGACTTAACGTGCTGTTTACCGGATGTATATATATAATATATATATACATATAGTTTAACACCAAATAAATAACTTAATCTAAGTACAAAATTCACAGTTCTTTTTTTTTTATTTGAAACGGTACCTGATAAACTTCTATATCCACACTTGTATATCTCTGGTACTGAAGATTGTGTTTTCGCAGCAAACACTTAATCCAGCAAAACCGAGGATACTTCTTAAATTCATCCACACCGCGATGGTTGGTCCTCGACAGCACCTTCTCGCCTTTTTATTCTCTTTGGTGTTATAATTTTTCGACGTCAAGTTCCTTCCAAAACGAAAATTTTAATTTGCAGGAAACCGTAACTCACAAGCCCAACATTTCGTAAGCGAACCACTCGAAAAATATTTTGATTTTATCACTAAAATGTTTCTTTTCTTTGTTTGTTGTTTGTTTTTGCAATTAAAGGAAATTAAAGATTTTTGTTTCTTTATTCATAAGTTATACTTCAAGTACTATGCGTTGCATAAAAAACACAACCAGCACTTTAATATTTTCATTACACATGGATTTTAATTATAATTTTTAGATTTTTTTAGATTCAACTATTTACATAACTTTTTAGGTATTTACTTATATTTGTTTTTATAAAAGATTTTATTTGTCAGTTTATTAACTATTTATACATAAATCATATATTTATACCAAATAAAACACACTTTGGTAGAATTTCGGTATTAATTGTTCAAAATGACGTTCAAATGGACGTTTAATGAATAAAAACACAAAAAAAATATAAATTAGCAAAAACTACTATCAAAGCGTGTGTTTTATCACCAGAACTCAATATTTTTCTATTTCAATTGTCCAAAATATGGGAAAAATGGGCCTCTAACCCCGCGCAATTTTGAAATGCACGTCAAAATTTAATATTTTATTCGAAATAACGGTAATTTAGACCAAATTTGTGAAAACTTGTCTATTTACCGTTATTTTGAAACAAATTTTAAATTTCATTTTACCCACATTTTTAACAATTTTAATATAAAAATATTGAATTGTGGTCACAAAACACACGATTAAGTAGTAATTTTTGCTTATTAATATTTTTTTTTGTGTTATTTTGAATCAATTATTTCTTTTTTTAGTGCAATTAAATGTCATTGGGGGTAAAATTTTCTATTTATCCGACATTTTGAACAATTTCAATATGAAACAATTGAGATGTGGTAACATAACACACTTTGGTAGAATTTTGGTATTCATTGTTCTAAATGACGTTCAAATGGACAAAAAAGGAAGAAAAACACAAAAAAAAATATAAATTAGCAATATTTACTACCAAAGCGTGTGTTTTATCATCACAACTCAATTTTTTTTATATTTCAATTGTTCAAAATGTGGGTAAAATGAACAAATTAACCCCGCGCAACATAAAAATGCACGTAAAAATTAAATATTTTGTTGAAAATAACGGTACAACAGACAAGTTTTATGTGTTAAATTGTTCATTTTTCCCACATTTTAAACAATTGAAATATATAAGGATTGAATTGTGGTGACAAAACACACGATTAAGTAGTAACTTTTGCTTATTAATATTTTTTTTGTGTTATTTTGAATCAATTATTTCTTTTTTAAGGGCAATTGAATGTCATTTGGGGTGAAATTTTCTATTTATCCGAAATTTTGAAAAATTTCAATATGAAACAATTAAGATGTTGTTACATAACACACTTTGGTAGAATTTTGGTATTTATTGTTCAAAATGACGGTCAAATGGACAAATAATGAATAAAAACACAAAAAAAATATTAATTAGTAATAATTACTACCAAACCGTGTGTTTTATCACCAGAACTCAAAGTTGTTCAACATTTTGATGAAATGCACAATTTAACCCCGCGAAACATAAAAATGCACGTAAAAATTTAATATTTTATTCGAAATAACGGTAAAAAGGACAAGTTTTGTGTAAAATTGTTTATTTTACGTTATTTCGAACCAAATGTTAGATTTTTACGTGAATTTTCAAATTGCATGGGGTTTAATTGTGCATTTTACGAAAATGTTGAACAATTTCAATATAAAAAAATTGAATCGTGGTGACAAAACACACGCTTTGGTAGTAATTTTTGCTAATTAATAATTATTTTGTGTTATTTTGTACCAAATACTTCATTTTTAAGTGAAATTTAATGTCATTTGAGCTGAAATTTTCCATTTAACTGACATTTTGAACAAATTTAATATGAAACAATTGAGTTGTGGTGATAAAACACAATTTGGTAGATGTTAAGTATTATTTGTTCAAAATGACGTTCAAATGAACAAATAATGAATGCAAAATACAAAAAATTTATAAACTAGCAAAAATTACTACTAAAGCGTGTGTTTTATCACCACAACTCTATTTTTGTTTATTCCAATTGTTCAGAATTTGGGTAAAATTGACAATTTAACACCATGCAACATAAAAATGCACGTAAAAATTTAATATTTTGTTCTTAATAATGGTCAAACCGAGAAGTTTTGTGTTAACTTGTCTATTTACAGTTATTTTGAACCAAATTCTAAATTTTTACGTGCATTTTTATGTTGCGCGGGGTTTAATTGTGCATTTTACCCGTATTTTGAACATTTACCATATCAAAAAATGGAGTTGTGGTGAAAAAACCCACGCTTTAGTAGTAAGTTTTGCTAATTAAAATGTTTTTTGTGTTTTTGTTCATTATTTGACAATTGGAACGTAATTTAGAACGACATTTACCAGAATCTTAACAAAATAAATGGTTAAATGGAGAATTAAACCCGTTATGACATAATATTGCACCTAAAAATTAAATATTTTAATCAAAATAACGGTAAATACAGAAGTCGATACAAAACTTGTCGTTTTAACGGTTATTTTAAACCAAATATTAAGTTTTTAAGTGCAATTTAATGACATTTGGGGTAAAATTCTCCATTAAACCGACATTTTGAACAATTCCAATATGAAACAAATGTTCTTGTGATAAAATTGACTTTGGTAGAATTTTGGTATTAATTGTTTAAAATTACGTTCATATGGACAAATAATGAAAACAAATCCAAACAAAATATAATTAGCCAAAATTACTATCAAAGCGTGTGTTTTATCACCACAACTCAATTTTTTTTATTTTGATTGTCCAAAATGTGGGTAAAATGGACCATTCAACCAAAAAACCATAAAAATGTAAAACCGACAAGTTTTGTGATAACTTATCTATTTATCGTTATTTGGTCCCAAATTTTAAATATTAAAGTGCATTTTTACATTGCGTTAAGTTAAATTGTGCATTTTACCCACATGTTGAACAATTTTAGTATAAAAACATTGAATTGTGGTGACAAAACACTCGCTGTGGTAGTAAATTTGCTTATTAATGTTTTTTTTGTGTTGTTTTGAACCAAATATTAAATTTTTAAGGGCAATTTAATGTCATTTGGGCTAAAATTCTCCATTTGACCGACATTTTGAACAATTTCAATATGAAACAACTGATTTGTGGTGACAAAACACACTTTGGTAGAATTTTGGTATTAATTGTTCAAAATGACGTTCAAATGGACGTTTAATGAATAAAAACACAAAAAAAATATAAATTAGCCAAAATTACTACCAAAGCGTATGTTTTATCACCAGAACTTAATATTTTTCTATTTCAATTGTCCAAAATGTGGGTAAAATGGGCCATTAACCCCGCGCAACTTTAAAATGCACGTCAAAATTTAAAATTTTATTCAAAATAACGGTAAAACAGACCAAATTTGTGAAAACTTGTCTATTTACCGTTATTTTGAAACTAATTTTTAATTTTTGTGTGCCTTTTCATATTGCATGGCTTTAAATTTTGCATTTTACCCACATTTTCAACAATTTTTGAATAATAAGATTGAATTGTGGTGACAAATTACACGATTAAGTAGTAATTTTTGCCTATTTATGTTTTTTTTGTGTTATTTTGAACCAAATATTTCTTTTTTAAGAGCAATTTAATGTCATTTGTGGTGAAATTCTCTATTTAACCGACATTTTGAACAATTTTAATATGAAATAATTGAGATGTGGTGATATAACACACTTTGATAGAATTTTGTATAAATTGTTCAAAATGACGTTCAAATGGACAAATAAGGAATAAAAACACAAAAAAAAAATAAAAATTAGCAATATTTACTACCAAAGCGTGTGTTATATCATCACAACTCTTTTTTTTTATATTTCAATTGTTCAAAATGTGGGTAAAATGGACAATTTAACCCCGCGCAAAAAACGGTAAAACAGACAAGTTTTGTGTTAACTTGTCTATACGTCTTTACCGTTATTTCGAACCAAATTTTAAATTTTGACGTACATTTATTAATTGCATGGGGTTAAATTGTGCATTTTTCCCACATTTTGAACATATCAAATATCAAAAAATGTATTTGAGGTGACAAGACACACTATTTAGAAATAATTTTTGCTAATTAATATTTTTTTTGTGTTTTTGTTCAGTCTTTTTCCATTTGAACGTCATTTTGAACGATATGTACCAAAATCTTAACAAAATAATGGGTAAATGGAGAGTTTTACCCCAAATGACATTAAATTGGACCTAAAAACAAAACATTTTAATCGAAATAACGGTAAATAGACAAGTTGTTACAAAACTTGTGGTTTTTACCGTTATTTAGAACCAAATATTTAAATTTAAAGTGCAATTTAATGTCATTTGGGTTAAAATTCTCCATTAAACCGACATTTTGAACAATTTCAATATGAAACAATTGATTTGTGGTAATAAAATTAACTTTGGTAGAATTTTGGTATTAATTGTTTAAAATGATGTTCAAATGGACAAATAATGAATAAAAACACAAAAAAAAAATATAAATGAGCCAAAATTATTACTAAAGCGTGTGTTTTATTACCACAACTCAATTTTTTATATTTCAATTGTCCAAAATGTGGGTTAAATGAACCATTTGACCACGAGAAACATAAAAATGCATGTAAAAATTTAATATTTTTTTCAAAATAACGGTAAAACATACAAAATTTGTGTAAAATTGTTTATTTCACGTTATTTCGAACCAATCTTTAAATTTTGACGTGCATTTTTATATGGCGTGGGGTTAAATTGTGCATTTTATCAAAATTTTGAACAAATATAATATATAAAAAATGAATTGTGGTGACAAAACACACGCTTTGGCAGTAATTTTTGCTAATTAATAATTATTTTGTGTTATTTTGTACCAAATATTTCATTTTTTAGTGAAATTTAATGTCATTTGAGCTTAAATTCTCCATTTAACTGACATTTTGAACAATTTCAAAATGAAACAATTGAGTTGTGGTGATAAAACACACTTTGATAGAATTTTGGTATTTTTTGTTCAAAATGACGTTCAAATGGACAAATAATGAATAAAAAATACAAAAAAATTATAAATTAGCAGAAATTACTACCAAAGCGTGTGTTTTATCACCACAACTCTATTTTTGTATATTCCAATTGTTCAGAATTTGGGTAAAATTGACCATATAACCCCATGCAACATAAAAATGCACGTAAAAATTTAATATTTTGCTCTTAATAACGGTCAAACCGACAAGTTTTGTGTAAACTTGTCTATTTACAGTTATTTTGAAGAGTTGCGCGGGGTTAAATTGTGCATTTTACCCGTGTTTTGAACAACTACCATAGTAAAAAAATGGAGTTGTGGTGAAAAAACCCACGCTTTAGTAGAAAGTTTTGCTAATTAAAATTTTTTTTGTGTTTTTGTTCATTATTTGTCTATTGGAACGTAATTTAGAACGACATTTACCAATCTCTAAACAAAAACATGGTTAAATGGAGAATTAAACCCGTTATAACATAATATTGCACCTAAAAATTAAATATTTTAATCGAAATAACGGTAAATACAGAAGTCGATACAAAACTTGTCGTTTTAACGGTTATTTCAAACCAAATATTTAATTTTTAAGTGCAATTTAATGACATTTGGGGTGAAATTCTCCATTGAACCGACATTTTGAACAATTTCAATATGAAACAAATTAGTTCTTGTGATAAAATTAACTTTGGTAGAATTTTGGTATTAATTGTTTAAAATGACATTCATATGGACCAATAATGGAAAAAAATACAAACAAAATATAATTAGCCAAAATCACTATCAAAGCGTGTGTTTTATCACCACAACTCAATTTTTTTTATTTTGATTGTCCAAAATGTGGGTAAAATGGACCATTCAACCACGAGAAACATAAAAATGTAAAACCAACAAGTTTTGTGTTAACTTATCTATTAATCGTTATTATGTCCCAAATTTTAAATATTTAAGTGCATTTTTACATTGCGTTAAGTTTAATTGTGCATTTTACCCACATTTTGAACAATTTTAGTATAAAAACATTGAATTGTGGTGACAAAACACACGCTATGGTAGTAATTTTTGCTTATTAATGTTTTTTTTTGTGTGGTTTTGAACCATATATTTCATTTTTAAGGGCAATTTAATGTCATTTGGGCTAAAATTCTCCATTTGACCGACATTTTGAACATTTTCAATATGAAACAATTGATTTGTGGTGACAAAACACACTTTGGTAGAATTATGGTATTAATTGTTCAAAATGACGTTCAAATGGACGTTTAATGAATAAAAACACAAAAAAAATATAAATTAGCCAAAATTACTACCAAAGCGTGTGTTTTACCACCAGAACTCAATATTTTTCTATTTCAATTGTCCAAAATGTGGGTAAAATGGGCCATTAACCCCGCGCAACTATAAAATGCACGTCAAAATTTAAAATTTTATTCGAAATAACGGTAAAACAGACCAAATTTGTGAAAACTTGTCTATTTACCGTTATTTTGAAACTAATTTTTAATTTTTGTGTGCCTTTTCATATTGCATGGCTTCAAATTGTTCATTTTACCCACATTTTGAACAATTTTTATATAAAAAGATTGAATTGTGGTGACAAAACACACGATTAAGTAGTAATTTTTGCTTATTTATATTTTTTTTTGTGTTATTTTGAACCAAATATTTCTTTTTTAAGTGCAATTTAATGTCATTTGGTGTGAAATTCTCTATTTAACCGACATTTTGAACAATTTCAATATGAAACAATTGAGATGTGGTGATATAACACACTTTGGTAGAATTTTGGTATTAATTGTTCAAAATGACGTTCAAATGGACAAATAAGGAATAAAAAACACAAAAAATAAAAATTAGCAATAATTACTACCAGAGCGTGTGTTTTATCACCACAACTCAATTTTTTTTTATTTCAATTATCCAAAATTAGTTTAAATGGACAATAAAATCCCGCGCAACATAAAAATGCACGTAAAAATTTAATATTTTGTTCGAAATAACGGTGAAACAGACAAGTTTTGTTTAAAATTGTCTTTTTACCGTTCTTTGAACCAATATTAAAATTGTAACGTGCATTTTCATATTGACTGGGGATTTATGGTGCATTTTACCAAAATTTTGAAGTATTTTAAATATAAAAATTGAATTGTGGTGACAAAACTCACGCTTTGGTAGAAATTTCGGCTAATTAATGATAATTTTGTGTTATTTGTACCAAATATTTAATTTTTAAGGCCAGTTAATGTCATTTGAGGTGAAATTCTCCATTTAACCGACATTTTGAACAATTTCAAAATGAAACAATTAAGTTGTGGTGATAAAACACACTTCTGTAGAATTTTTGAATTCATTGTTCAAAATGACAATCAAATGGACAAATAATGAATAAAAAACACAAAAAATTTAAATAAGCAAACATTACTACCAGAGCGTGTGTTTTATCACCACACCTCAATTTTTATATATTTCAATTGTCCAAAATATATGTAAAATGGACAATTAAACCACGTTCAACTTAAAAGTGTACGTTAAAATTTAATATTTTGTTCGAGATACCGGTAAAACAGACAAGTTTTGTGTAAATTTGTCTGTTTACCGTTATTTCGAACCAAATTTGAAATTTTTAAGTGCATTTTTATATTGCGTGGGGTTAAATTGTGCATTTTGCCCACATTTTGAACAATTTAAATATCAAAAAATGGAGTGTTGTTTTGAACCAAATAGTTCTTTTTTAAGTGCAATTTAATGTCATTTGGGGTGAAATTCTCTATTAAACCGACATTTTGAACCATTTCAATATGAAACAATTGGGATGTGGTGATAAAACACACTTTGGTAGAATTTTGGTATTAATTGTTCACAAGTTGAAATGGACTTGTTATTAATAAAACACAAGAAAAATATAAATTAGAAAAAATTACTACATGAGCGTGTGTTTTATCACCACCACTCAATTTTTTTTCTATTTCAATTATCCAAAGTTTAGGTAAAATGGACAATTAAACCCCGCGCAACATAAAATTGCACGTCAAAATTTAATATTTTGTTCGAAATAACGGTAAAACAGAACAGTTTTGTGTTAACTTGTCTATTTGCCGTTATTTCGAACCAAATTTTAAATTTTTGCTTGCATTTTTATATTGCGTGGGGTTAAATTGTGCATTTTACCCAAATTTTAAACAATTAAAATATATAAGGATTGAATTATGGTGACAAAACACACGCTTTGGTAGAAACTTTTGCTTATTTATATTTTTTTTGTGTTGTTTTGAACCAAGTTTTTCATTTTAAAGGGCAATTCAATGTCATTTGGGGTGAAATTTTCCAATAATCCGACATTTTGAACAATTTCAATATAAAACAATTGAGTGGTGGTGATAAAACATACTTTGGTAGAATTTTGTAAATAATTGTTCAAAATGACGTTCAAATGGACAAACAATGAATAAAAACACAAAAAAAAATATAAATTAGCAAAAATTACTACCAAAGCGTGTGTTTTATCACCAGACCTGAAAATTGTTCAACATTTGGGTAAAACGGACCATTTAACCCCGCGCAACATAAAAATGCACGTAAAAATTTGATATTTTATTCGAAATAACGGTAAAACAGACAAGTTTTGTGTAAAATTGTTTATTTCTCGTACTTCCGAACCAAATGTTAAATTTTTACGTGCATTTTCAAATTGCGTGGTTTAATTGTGCATTTGACCAAAATTTTGAACAATTTCGATAAAAAAAAAATTGAATCGTGGTGACAAAACACACGCTTTCGTAGTAATTTTTGCTAATTAATAATTATTTTGTGTTATTTTGTACAAAATATTTTATTTTTAAGTGAAATTAAATGTCATTTGAGCTGAAATTCTCCATTTTACTGACAGTTTGAACAATTTCAAAATGAGACAATTGAGTTGTGGTGATAAAACACACTTTGGTAGAAGTTTGGTATTATTTGTTCAAAATGACGTTCAAATGGACAAATATTGAATCAAAAATACAAAAAATTTTAAAAAATAGTTCAAAATTTTGGTTAAATGCACAATAAATCCCCACGCAATATAAAAATGCACGTTTCAATTTTAAATTTGGTTCGAAAAAACTGTAAATAGACCATTTTACACAAAACTTGTCTGTTTTACTGTTATTTCGTACAAAATATTAAATTTTTAGGTCCATTTTTATGTTGCGCGGGGTCAAATTGTGCATTTTACCCGTATTTTGAACAACTTACATATCAAAAAATTGAGTTGTGGTGACAAAACCCACGCTTTAGTAGTAAGTTTTGCAAATTATTTTTTTTTTTGTGTTTTTGTTCATTATTTGTCTATTGGAACGTCATTAAGAACGAAATTTACCAAAATCTTAACAAAATAATGGTTAAATGGAGGATTTAACCTGTTATGACATAATATTACACCTTAAAATTAAATATGTTAATCGAAATAACGGTAAATAGAGAAGTTGATAAAAAACTTGTCGTTTTAACGGTTACTTTAAACCAAATATTAAGTTTTTAAGTGCAATTTAATGACATTTGAGGTAAAATTCTCCATTGAACCGACATTTTGAACAATTTCAATATGAAACAAATGAGTTGTGATAAAATTAACTTTGGTAGAATTTTGGTATTAACTGTTAAAAATGACGTTCATATGGACAAATAATAAATAAAAATACAAACAAAATATAATTAGGCAAAATTACTATCAAAGCGTGTGTTTTATCACCACCACTCAATTTTTATTTTTCAATTGTCCAAAATGTGGGTAAGATGGTCCATTTTAACCACGAGAAACATCAAAATGCATGTAGACATTTAATATTTTGTTCGAAATAACGGTAAAACCGACAAGTTTTTTGTAAACTTATCTTTTTATCGTTATTTGGTCCCAAATTTTAAATATTAAAGTGCATTTTTACATTGCGTTAAGTTAAATTGTGCATTTTACCCGTATTTTGAACAACTACCATATCAAAAAATGAATTGTGGTGACAAAACACACACGCTGTGGTAGTAATTTTTGCTTATTTATGTTTTTTTTTGTGTGATTTTTAACCAAATATTTAATTTTTAAGGGCAATTGAATGTCATTTGGACAACAATTTTCCATTTGACCGACATTTTGAACAATTTCAATATGAAACAATTGAGTTGTGGTGAAAAAACACACTTTGGTAGAATTTTGGTATTAATTGTTCAAAATGACGTTCAAATGAACGTTTAATGAATAAAAAACACAAACTAAATATAAATTAGCAAAAATTACTACCAAAGCGTGTGTTTTATCACCAAAACTCAATATTTTTCTATTTCAATTGCCCATAATGTGGGTAAAATGTGCCATTAACCCCGCGCCACTTAAAAATGCACGTTAAAATTTAAAATTTTATTCGAAATAACGGTTATTAGACCAAATTTGTTAAAACTTGTCTATTTACCGTTATTATGAAATAATTTTTAAATTTTCATGTACCATTTCATATTGCATGGCTTTAAATTGTGCATTTTACACACATTTTAAAACAATTTTAATATAAAAAGATTGAATTGTGGTGACAAAACACACGATTAAGTATTAATTTTTGCTTATTAATATTTTTTTTTGTGTAATTTTGAACCAAATATTTCTTTTTAAAGTGCAATTTAATGTAGTTTGGGGTGAAATTCTCTATTAAACCGACATTTTTAACAATTTCAATATGAAACAATTGCGATGTGGTGATAAAACACACTTTGGTAGAATTTTGGTAATAATTGTTCAAATTGACGTTCAAAAAAACTATACATAAGGAATAAAAACACAAAAAAAATATTAATTAGCAATATTTACTACCAGAGCGTATGTTTTTTTCATCACAACTCAATTTTTTTATATTTCAATTGTTCAAACTGTGGGTTAAATGGACAATTTAACCCCGCGCAACATAAAAATGCACGTTAAAATTTAATATTTTGTTCGAAATAACAGTAAAACAGACAAGTTTTGTGTAAAATTGTCTATTTACCGTTATTTCGAACCAAATTTTAAAATTGTAACGTGCATTTTCATATTGCGTGGGGATTTATTGTTCATTAAACCAAAATTTTGAACAATTTTTTAATAAAAAAATTGAATTGTGGTGAAAAAACACTCACTTTGGTAGAAATTTCGGCTAATTAATAATTATTTTGTGTTATTTGTACCAAATATTTACTTTTTAAGGGCAGTTTAATGTCATTTGGGGTGGAATTCTCCATTAAACTGACATTTTGAACAATTTCAAAATGAAACAATTGAGTTGTGATAAAACACACTTCTGTAGAATTTTTGTATTCATTGTTCAAAATGACGTTCAAATGGACAAATAATGAACAAAAAACACAAAAAAAATATAAATTAGGAAAAATTACTACCAGAGCGTGTGTTTCATTACCACAACACAATTTTGTTTATATTTCAATTGTCCAAAATTAAGGTAAAATGGACAATAAAACCCCGTTCAACTTAATAATGTACGTAAAAATTTAATATTTTGTTCGGAATAACGGTAAAACAGACAAGTTTAGTGTAAGCTTGTCTATTGACCGTTATTTCGAACCAAATTTTAAATTTTTAAGTGCATTTTAATATTGCGTGGGGTTAAATTGTGCATTTTGCCCACATTTTGAACAATTAAAATATCATAAAATGGAGTTGTTGTGACAAAACACACGCTTTTTTTTTGCTTATTAATAATTTTTGTGTTTTTGTTCATTTTTTGTTCATTTGAACGTCATTTTGAACGATATGTACCAAAATCTTAACCAAATCATGGATAAATAGAGAATTTCACCCCAAATGACTTAGAATTCCACCTTTAAATTAAATATTTTAAACGAGATAACGGTAAATAGACAAGTTGACACAAAACTTGTCGTTTTTACCGTTATATTGAACCGAATATTAAATACTTAAGTTCAATTTAATGTCATTTGGGGTGAAATTCTCCATTTAACCGATATTTTGAACAATTTCAATATGAAACAATTGAGTTGTGGTGATAAAATTAGCTTTGGTAGAATTTTGGTGTTAATTGTTCAAAATGAGGTTTAAATGGACAAATAATGAATAAAAACACCAAAAAAAATATAAATTAGCAATATTTACTACCAAAGCGTGTGTTTTATCATCACAACTCAATTTTGTTATATTCCAATTGTTCAAAATGTGGGTAAAATGGACGATTTAACCCCGCGCAACATAAAAAAATTCTCGTTAAAATTAAATATTTTGTTCGAAAAAACGGTAAAACAGACAAGTTTTGTGTAAAGTTGTTTATTTACCGTTATTTCGAACCAAATTTAAAATTGTTACGTGCATTTTCATATTTCGTGGGATTAAATTGTGCATTTTACCAAAATTTTGAACTATTTTAAAATAAAAAATTGAATTGTGGTGACAAAACACACGCTTTGGTAGAAATTTTGGCTAATTAATAATTACTTTGTGTTATTTGTACCAAATATTTACTTTTTAAGGGCAGTTTAATGTCATTTGGTGTCAAATTCTCCGAAAAACCGACATTTTGAACAAAATTCAATATGAAACAATTGAGTTGTGGTGACAAAACACACTTTGGTAGAATTTTGGTATAATTGTTCAAAAAAAACGTTAACATGGACAAATAATGAATAAAAAACACGAAAAAAATATAAATTAGCAGATATAACTACCAAAGCGTATGTTTTATCACCAGAACTCAATTTTTTTATATTTAAATTGTCCAAAATGTCAGTTAAATGGGCCATTTATCCCGCGCAACATAAAAATGCACGTCAAAATTTAATATTTTGTAAAAAATAACTTTAAAACAGACAACTTTTGTGTAAACTTGTGTATTAAACCGTTATTTGGAAACATATTTTAAATTCTTACGTGCATTTTCATATTGCATGGGGTTCAATTGTGCATTTTAACCACAGTTTAAACAATTTTAATATAAAAAGATTGAATTGTGGTGACAAAACACACGATTAAGTAGTAATTTTTGCTAATTAATATTTCTTTTTGTGTTATTTTGAACCAAATATTTCTTTTTTAAGTGCAATTTAATGTAATTTGGGGTGAAATTCTCTATTTAACCGACATTTTGAACAATTTCAATTTGAAACAATTGAGATATGGTGATAAAACTCACTTTGGTAGAATTTTGGTATGAAGTGTTCAAAATGACGTTCATATGGACAAATAATGAATACAAACACAAAAAAAATATAAATAAGCTAACATTTCTTCCGAAGCGTGTGTTTTATCACCACAACTCAATTTTTTTTATATTTTAATTGTCCAAAATGAGGGTAAAATGGACTATTTAACACCGCGCCAACATAAAAATGCACGTAAAAATTTAAAATTTTGTTCGAAATAACGGTAAAACAGACAGGTTTTGTGTAAACTTGTCTATTTACCGTTATTTCGAACCAAATTTTATATTTTTACGTGCATTTTTATATTGCGTGGGGGTAAAATATGCATTTTACCCACATTTTGAACAATTTTTATATCAAAAAATTGAGTTGTGGTGACAAAACACACGCTTTAGTAGTATTTTTGCTAATTAGTATTTTTTTGTGTTTTTGCTCATTTTTTGTCCATTTGAACGTCATGAACGATTTGTACCAAAATCTTAACGAAATAATGGAAAAATTGAGAATTGTACCACAAATGACATTAAATTGCTTATTGTCATTTTGAACGATATGTACCAAAATTTTAACAAAATAATGGCAAAATAGAGAACTTTACTACAAATGACATAAAATTGCACCTAAAAATTAAATATTCAAATCAAAATAACGGCAAATAGACAAGTTGACACAAAACTTGTCGTTTTAACCGTTATTTTGAACCTAATATTTAATTTTTCAGTTCAGTTTAATGTCATTTGGGGTGAATTCTCTATTTGACCGAAATTTTAAGCAATTTAAATATGGAACAACTGAGTTGTGGTGATAAAATTAAATTTGGAAGAATTTTGGTATTAATTGTTTAAAATGACGTTCAAATGGACCAATAATGAATAAAAACACAAAAAAAAATATAATTAGCCAAAATTACTTCCAAAGCGTGTGTTTTATCACCACAACTCAATTTGTTTATATTTCAATTGCCCACAATGTGGGTCTAATGGACCATTTACCCCACGCAACATAAAAATGCACGTCAAAATTTTATATTTTGTTCGAAAAAACGGTAAAAAAAAGACAAGTTTTCTGTAAAATTGTCTATTATCCGTTATTCCGAACCAAATTTTAAATTGTTACATACATTTTCATATTTCGTGGGGTTAAACTGTGCATTTTACCAAATTTCGAACAATTTTTAATATCAAAAAATTGAATTTTGGTAACAAAACCCACGCTTTAGTAGTTATTTTCGCTAATAAATATTTTTTTTGTGTTGTTGTTCGTTATTGGTCCATAAAATTTTACGTAAAAATTAATATTCTAATCGAAATAACGGTAAATGGACAAGTTGAAACAAAACTTGTCGATTTAACGGTTATTTTAAACCAAATATTTAATTTTTAAGTGCAATTAAATGTTATTTGGGATAAAAATTCTCCACTTAACCGACATTTTGAACAATATCAATAGGAAACAATTGAGTTGTGGTGATAAAATTTACTTTGGTAGAATTTTGGTATTAATTGTTCAAAATGACGTTCAAGTGGACAAATAATGAATTTAAAAAACACAAGAAAAAATATAATTTGCCAAAATTATTACCAAAGCGTGTGTTTTATCACCACAACTCAAATTTTTTTTATTTCAATTATCCGAAATGTGGGTTAAATGGACCATTAAACCACGAGATACATAAAATGCATGTAAACATTTAATATTTTGTTCGAAATAACGGAAAAACAGTCAAGTTTTGTGTAAACTTGTCTATTTTCCGTTATTTTCAACTAAGTTTTAAATTTTTAAGTACATTTTTATATTGCGTGGGGTTAAATTGTGCATTTTACACACATTTTGAACCATTTAAATATCAAAAAATTGAGTTGAGGTGACAAAACACACGCTTAAGTAGTAATTTTTCTTAATTAAATTTTTTTGTGTGTTTGTTCATTATTTGTCCATTTAAACGTCATTTTGAACGACATGTACCAAAATCCTAACAAAATAATGGAAAAATGGAGAATTTCACCCTAAATGAAATAAACTTGAACCTAAAAATAAAGTGTTTCAATCGAAATAACGGTTAATAGGCAAGTTGACACAAAACTTGTCATTTTTACCGTTACTTTAAACCAATATTTAATTTTTAAGTGCAAGTTAATGTCATTTGGGGTGAAATTCTCAAATTCACCGACATTAAGAACAATTTAAATATGAAACAATTGAGTTGTGAAAAAATTAACTTTGGTAGAATTTTGGTATTGATTGTTCAAAATGACGTTCAAATATAGAGGACGTTCAAAATTTATTCAATAATGAATAAAAAATACAGAAAATATATAAATTAGCAATAATTACTATCAAAGCGTTTATTTTATCACCACAACTCCATTTTTGTATATGCCAATTGTTTAAAATTTGGGTAAAATGGACCATATAACCCCACGCAACATAAAAATGCACGTAAAAATTTAATATTTTGTTCGGCAAATAATGGTAAAACAGACAAGTTTTGTTAAATTTGACTATTTTGTGTTATTTCGTACCAAATTTTAAATTTTAACGTGCATTTTATATTGCGTGGGGGTTAAATTGTGCATTTTACCTCAAATTAAGAACAACTTAAATTTAAAAAGATTTATTTAATGTGACAAAACACACGCTTAAGTAGTAATTTTTGCTAATAAATATTTTTTTTGTTTTATTTTGAACCAAATATTTAATTTTAAAGTGCAATTTAATGTCATTTGGAGTGAAATTCTCCATTTGCATGACATTTTGAACAATTTTCAATATGGAACAATTGAGTTGGGATGATAAAACAAACTTTGGAAGAGTTTTGGTATTAATTGTTCATAATGACGTTCAAATGGACAAATAATGAAAAAAGCACAAAAAAAAAAAAAAGGAAAAATTACTACCAATGCGTGTGTTTTATCACCAGAACTCAATTTTTTCGAAATAACGGTAAAATAGAAAAGTTTTGTGTAAACTTGTCTTTTTATCGTTATTATGAACCAAATTTTAAATTTTTATATTGCGGAGGGTAAAAATTTGCATTTAACCCACATGTTGAACAATTAAGATATAAAAAAATTGAATTGTGGTGACAAAACTTACTGTGGTAGTAATTTTTGCTTATTAATATTTTTTTGTGTTATTTTGAACCAAATATTTAATTTTTAAGTGCAATAAAATATCATTTGGGAAAAAATTATTCATTTAACAGGACATTTTGAACCATTTCAATATGAAACAATTGATAAAACACAGGTTGTGGTGATAAAACACATTTTGGTAGAAATTTTGGTATTAATAAGTTATAAATAAAAACACAAGAAAAATATAAATTAGCAAAAATTACTACCAAAGCGTGTGTATTATTTTTAATATTTACCGCCACATCACAATTTTTCATATTTCAATTGTCCAAACTGTGGGTAAAATGAAACAATCAACCCCGCGCAACATAAAAATGCACATAAAAATTTAATATTTTGTTCAAAATAACGATTATACAGACAAGTTTTGTGTAAACTTATGAATTATCCTTTATTTCGAACTAAATTTTTAATTTTTTCGTGCTTTTCTATATTGCGTGGTTTAAAATTGTGCATTTTACTCAAATTTTGAACAATTCAAATATAAAGAAATTGAATTGTGGTGACAAAACACACGCTTTGGTAGTAATTTATGCTCATTTTTATTTAAAATTTGTGTTTTTCTTGTTCCAAATATTTAAATTTAAAGTGCAATTTAATGTCATTTGGGCTGAAATTCTCAAATTTACCGACATTTTGAAAAATTTAAAAAAAAAACAATTGAGTGGTGGTGATTAAACTTACTTTGGTATAATTATGGTAATAATTGTTCAAAATGATGCTCAAATGGACATATAATGAATAAAAAACCAAAAACAAAAATATAAATTAGCAAAAATTACTACTAAAGCGTGTATTTTATCACCACAACTCTATTTATGTATATTCCAATTGTTCAAGATTTGAGTAAAATTAACCATTAAACCCCACGCAATTAAAATTGAATACAAAACCCACGCAATAAAAAAATTGAATTATGGTTATAAAACACACGCTCTGGTAGTAATTTTTGCTTATTAATATTTTTTTTTTGTGTTATTTTGAACCAAATATTTAATTTTTAAGTGTAATTTAATGTCATTTGGGTTGAAATTCTTCATTTAACCGACATTTTGAACCAAATCAATATGAAACAATTTAGTTGTGGTGATAAAAACGTACTTTGGTATATAATTGTATTTATTGTTCAAAATGACGTTCAATTGGACAAATATTGAATAAAAACACAAAAAAAAATATAAATTACCAAAAATACTTTCTAAGCATGTGTTTTATCACCACAATTCATTTTTTGATATTTGAATTGTTCAAAATGTGGGTAAAATGGACCTTTTAACCCCGCGAGACATAAAAATGCACGTAAAAATTTAATATTTCGTTCTTAATAACGGTAAAACAGACAAGATTTGTTAAACTTGACTATTTATCGTTATTTCGTACCAAATTTTAAATTGGAAAGTGCATTTTTATATTGCGTGGAGTTAAATTGTGAATTTGACCTACATTTTGAACAACTTAAATATAAAAATATTGAATTGTGGTGACAAAACACATGCTTTGGTTTACCCACATTTCGACCGATTTAATTATAAAAAAATTGAATTGTGGTGACAATACACACGCTTTAGAAGTAATTTTTGCTTATTATTATTTTTTTTTGTTATTTTGAAACAAATATTTTATTTTTAAGTGCAATTTAATGTCATTTAGGGTGAAATTCTTCATTTAACCGACATGTTGAACAATTTCAATATAAAACAATTGAGTTGTGGTGATGAAACAAACTTCTGTAGAATTTTGGTATTTTTTGTTCAAAATGACGTTCAAATATAATATGACGTTCATAATGGGCAAATTATGAATGAAAAAAATATAAATAAGCAAAAATTACTACCAAAGCGTGTGTTTTATCACCACAACTCAATTTCTTTATATTTCAAGTGTCCAAAATGTGGGAAAAATAGACCATTTAACCCTGCGCAACATAAAAATGCACGTAAAAATTTAATATTTTGTTCGAAATAACAGTAAAACAGACAATTTTTGTGTAAACTTGTCTATTTACAGTTATTTAGAACCAAATTTTAAATTTTTACTCGCATTTTTATATTGCGTGGGGTTAAATTGTGCATTTAACCCCACATTTGGAACAATTTAAATATCAAAAAATTGAGTTGTGGTGACAAAACCCACATTTAAGTAGTAATTTTTGTTACTTAATATTTTTTTTTTTTTTGTTCATTATTTGTCCATTTGAACGTCATTTAGAACGACATGTACAAAAAATCTTAACAAAATAATAGGAAAATTGAGAATGACACCCGAAATAACATTAAAATTGCAACTTTAAATTAAGTATTCTAATCGAAATAACGGTAAATAGAGAAGTTGACACAAAACTTGTCGTTTAAACGGTCATTTAAAATCAAATATTTAATTTTTAAGTGCAATTTAATGTCATTTGGGGAAAAATTGTCCATTTAACTGAAATTTTAACAATTTTTATATGAAACAATTCAGTTGTGGTGATAAAATTATTTTTGGTAGAGTTTTGGTATTAATTGTTCAAAATGACGTTCAAATGGACAAATAATGAATAAAAACACAAAATAAATATATAAAGCAATAATTACTACCAAAGCGTGTGTTTAATCACCTTAACTGAATTTTTTTTTATTTCAATAGTCCAAAATGTGGGTAAATTGGACCATTCAACCCCGCGAACATAGAAATGCACGTAAAAATTTAATATTTTGTTCGAAATAACGGAAAAAACAGACAAGTTTAGTGTAAACTGGTCTATTAACCGTTATTTCGAACCAAATTTTATTTTTTTACGTGCATTTTTATTTTGAGTGGGGCATTTAAGGCGTGCATTTTACCCACATTTTACACACGCTTTGGTAGTAATTTTTGCTAGTTGATATTTTTTTTTGTTATTTTGAATCAAATATTTAATTTTTAAGTGCAATTTTATGTCATTTGGGCTGGAATTCTCCATTTCACCGACCTTTTGAACGATTTCAATATGAAAAAATTGAATTGTGGTGATAAATCACACTTTGGTAGAATTTTTGTATAAATTGTTCAAAATGACGTTCAAATGGATAAATAATGATAAAAAACCGAAGAAAAAAAATATAAACTAGCAAAAATTACAACAATAGTTTGTGTTTTATCACCCTAACTCAATTTTTTTTTTATTTCAATAGTCCAAAATGTGGGTTAAATGGAGCATTTTACCCCACGCAACATAAAAATGCACGTAAAAATTTAATATTTTGTTCGAAATAACGGTCAAACCAACAAGTTTTGAGTAAACTTGTCTATATACCGTTATTTCGAACCAAATTTTAAATTTTTACGTGCATTTAAATATTGCGTGGGAATAAATTGTGCATTTTACCACCAAATTGAACAATTTTAATATCAAAAAATTGTTTTGAGTTTCTGTTCATTATTTGTTCATTTGATCGTCATTTTGAACAAAATGTACCTAAATCTCAACAAAAAAATGGGTAAATGGAGAATTTCACCCCAAATGACATTAAATTGCACCTAAAAATTAAACATTTTGATCGTGATAACGGTGAATAGACAAGTTGACACAAAACTTGTCGTTTTTATCGTTATTTTGAACCAAATATTTAATTTTCAAGTGCAATTTAATGTCATTTGGGGTAAAATGCTCCATTCAACCGACATTTTGAACAATTTTAGTATAAAACAATTTTGTTGTGGTGATAAAATTAACTTTGGTAGAATTTTGGTATTACTTGTTCAAAATGACAATCAAATATGAATAACGTTCAAATTTTAATTCAATAGTAAATTAATTTGTTTTATCACCGCAGTGTTTTATCACCGCAACTCTATTTTAGTATATTCCAATTGTTCAAGTTTTGGATTAAATGGACAATATAACCCCACGCAACTTCAAAATTCCCGTAAAAGTTTAATATTTGGTTCGAAATAACGGTAAAATAGACAAGTTTTGTGTTAACTTGTCTATTAATCGTTATTTTGTACCATATTTTAAATTTAACCCACATTTCGAACAATTTAAATATCAAAAAATTGAGTATTTTTTGCGAATAAATATTTTTTTTGTTTTTTTGTTCATTATTTGTCCACTTGAACGTCATTTAGAACGATTTGTACCAAAATCTTAACAAAGTCATACGAAAATGGAGAATGACACCCGAAATAACATAACAATTGCAACTTAAAATTAATAATTCTTATCGAAGTAATGGTAAGTTTTGGTACACAAAACTTTTCGATTAAACGGTAATTTAAAATCAAATATTTAATTTTTCAATGCAATTTAATCTCATTTGGGGTAAAATTCTCCATTAAACTGAAATTTTGAACAATTTTAATATGAAACAATTTAGTTGTGGTAATAAAATTAACTTTGGTAGAATTTTGGTATTAATTGTTCAAAATGACGTTCAAATGGACAAATAATGAAGAAAAACACAAAAAAAAATATAATAAGCAATAATTACTACCAAAGCGTGTGTTTAATCACCTAAACTCAATTTTCTTTTATTTCAATAGTCCAAAACGTGGGTAAATTGGACCATTCAACCCCGTGAAACATAAAAATGCAAGTAAACATTTAATATTTTGTTCGAAATAACGGTTAAACAGACAAGTTTTGTGTAAACTTGTCTATTTACCGTTATTTCGAACCAAATTTAAAAACTTAACGGGCATTATTATATTGCGTGGTGTTAAATTGTGCATTCTACCCACATTTTGAACAATTTAAATATCAAAAATTGAGTTGAGGTGACAAAACACACGCTTTTGTACTAATTTTTGCAAATTAATTTTTTTTGTGTTTTTGTTCATTATTTGTCCATTTGAACGTCATTTTGAACTAAATGTACCAAAATCTTAACAAAATAATGGGTAAATGGAGAATTTGACCCTAAATGAAATAAAATTGCACCTAAATATTAAATATTTTTATCAAAATAACAGTAAAAAGACAAGTTGACACAAACTTGTCGTTTTTACCGTTATTTTGAACAAAATATTTAATTTTTAAATGCAACTTAATGTCATTCGGGGTGAAGTTCTCCTTTTAACCGACAATTTGAACAATTTCAATATGAAACAATTGGGATGTGGTGTTAAATTGCTTTTGGTAGAATTTTGGTATTATTTGTTCAAAATGACGTTCAAATATGAATGATATTCAAATTTTTATTCAATTTGAATTAAAAATACAGAAAAAATATAAATAAGCAAAAATTACTACCAAAGCGTGTATTTTATCACCACAACTCTATTTTTGTATATTTCAATTGTTCAAGATTTGAGTTAACTTAAATTAAATACAAAACCCACGCAATATAAAAATTGAATTATGGTTATAAAACACACGCTTTGGTAGTAGTTTTTGCTTATTAATATTTTTTTTTTGTGTTATTTAGAACAAAATATTTAATTTTTAAGTGTAATTGAATGTCATTTGGGTTGAAATTCTCCATTTAACCGACATTTTGAACCAAATCAATATGAAACACATTGAGTTGTGGTGATAAAACACACTTTGGTAGCATTAGTGTATTTATTGTTCAAAATGACTTCCAAATGGACAAATATTGAATAAAAACACAAAAAAAATATAAATTACCAAAAATTACTACCTAAGCATGTGTTTTATCACCACAATTCCATTTTTTCATATTTCAATTGTTCAAAATGTGGGTAAAATGGACCTTTTAACCCCGCGCAACATAAAAATGCACGTCAAAATTTAGTATTTTGTTCTAAATAACGGTAAAATAGACGAGTTTTGTGTGAACTTGTGTATTAACCGTTATTTCGAACCAAATTTTAAATTTGAAAGTGCATTTAAATATTGCGTGGGGTTTAATTTTGAATTTTACCTACATTTTTAACAATTTAAATATAAAAATATTAAATCGTGGTGACAAAACAAACGCTTTTGTAGTAATTTTTGCTAATTAATATTTTTTTGTGTTGTTTTGAACCAAATATTTAATTTTTAAGTTCAAGTTTATGTCATTTGGGTTGCAATTCTCCATTTGACCGACATTTTAAACAATCTCAATATGAAACAATAAAATTGTGGTTATAAATCACACTTTGGTAGAATTTTTATATTAATTGTTCAAAATGACGTTCAAATGGACAAATATTGAATAAAAACAGAAAAAAAATAGCAAAAATTAATACCAAAGCGTGTGTTTTATCACCACAACTCACTTTTTTTAAATTTCAATTGTCCAAAACGTGCGTAAAATGGACCATTAACCCCGCGAAGTAACAACTTGTCTATTTACCGTTATTTCGAACAAAATTTTTAATTTTAAGGTGCATTTTTATATTGCGTGGGGTTAAATTGTGCATTTTACCCACAAATTGAACAATTTAAATATAAAAAATTGTATTGTGCTGACAAAACACACGCTTTGGTAGTAATTTTTGCTAGATAAATTTTTTTTGTGTTATTTTGAATCAAATATTTAATTTTTTAAAGTGATTAAATGACATTTGGGCTGAAATTCTCCATTTAACTGACATTTGGGCTGAAATTCTCCATTTAACTGACATTTTGAACAATTTTAATATAAAAACAATTGAATTGTGGTGATTAATCACATTTTGGTAGAATTTTTGTATTTATTGTTCAAAATGACGTTCAAATGGATAAATAATGAATAAAAACACAAGAAAATATAAATTAGCAAAACTTACTACCAAAGCGTGGATTTTATCACCACAACTTAATTTTTTGATGTTCAAATTGTCCAAAATGGTGGTTAAATGGACCATTTAACCCCACAAAACATAAAAATGCACGTCAAAATTTAATATTTTGTTCGAAATACGATAAAAAAACAGACAAGTTTTGTGTAAACTTTTCAATTCACCGTTAATTTGAACCAAATTTTGAATTTTAAAGTGCATTTTTATATTGCGTGGTATTAAATTTTGCATTTACCAACATTTTGAACAATTAAAATATTACAAAATTGAATTGTAATGACAAAACAAACGCTTTCGTAGTAATTTTTGCTAATTTTTTTGTTGTCTTATTTTGAACCAAATATTTAATATTTTAGTGCAATTTTATGTCATTTGGGCTGAAATTTTCCATTTCACCGACATTTTGACCAATTACAATATGAAACAATTGAGTTGTGGTGACAAAATTAACTTTGGTAGAACTTTGGTATTAATTATCAAAAATGACGTTCAAATGGACAAATAATGAATAAAAAATACAAAAAGTATATAAATTAGCAAAAATTACTACCAAAGTGTTTGTTTTATCACCACAACTCTATTTTTGTATATTCTAATTGTTCAAAATTTGGGTAAAATGGAATATATAACACCACGCATCATAAAAATGTACGTAAATATTGAATATTTTGTTCGAAATAAGGATAAGACGTTCAAGCTCTGTGTTAACTTGTCTTTTTATCGTTGTTTCGTACCAAATTTTAATTTTGGAAGTTTTATTTTATATAACGTTGGGTAAAATTGTGCATTTAACCCAGATTTTGAACAATTTAAATATAAAAAAATTGATTTGTGGTGACAAAACATTCGCTTTGGTAGAAATTTTTGCTTTTTAATATTTTTTTTGTGTTATTTTGAACCAAATATTTCATTTTTAGGTGCAATTTAATGTCATTTGGGGTGCTTTTCTCCATTTAACCGACATTTTGAACAATTTTTATATGAAACAATTGAGTTGTGGTGATACAACACCCTTTGGTACAATTTTGGTATTAATTGTTCAAAATGACGTTCAAATAGACAAATAATGAATAAAAACACAGAAAAAAAATAAATTAGCAAAAATTACTACCAAAGCGTGTGATAATCACCACAACTCAATTTTTTTTATGTTTCAATTTTCCAAAATGTGGGTAAAATGGACCATTGAATCCCGTGCAACATAAAAATGCACGTGAAAATATAATATTTTGTTCGAAATAACGGTATATTAGACAAGTTTTGTGTAAACTTTTCTATTTACCGTTATTTCGAACCAAATGTTAAATTTTTACGTGCATTTTTATATTGCGTGGTGTTGAATTATGAATTTTACCCACAAATTAAACAATTTAAATATCAAAAAATTGATTTGAGGTGACAAAACACACGCTTTAGTAGAGAATTTTTCTAATTATTATTTTTTTTTGTGTTATTTTAAACCAAATATGTAATATTCAAGTGCAATTCAATGTCATTTGGGCTGAAATCCTCCATTCAACCTACATTTTGAACCCTTACAATATGAAACAGTTGAATTGTGGTGATAAATTACTTTAAAGTAGAATTTTTGTATTTATTGTTCAAAATGACGTTCAAATGGACAAATAATGAATAAAGTAGAAAAAAATAGCAAAACTTACTACCAAAGCGTGTGTTTTATCACCACAACTCAATTTTTTTTATATTACAATTGTCCAAAATGTGGGTAAAATGGACCATTACACCCCGCGCAACATAAAAATGCACGTAAAAATTTAATATTTTGTTCGAAATAACTGTAAAACCGACAAGTTTTGTGTCAACTTGTCTATATAAGATTATTTTGAACAACATTTACAATTTTAAGGTGCATTTTAATATTGCATGGGGTTAAATTGTGCATTTTACCCACAAATTGAACAATTTTAATATAAAAAAATTTAATTGTGTTAATACTGAAAAACATAATTAATATGTTTTTCAGTATTATTTTGAATCAAATATTTTATTTTTAAGTGCAATTTAATGTCATTTGGGCTGAAATTCTCCATTCAACCGGCTTTTTGAACAATTTAATTATGAAACAATTGAGTTGTGGTGATAAAATTAACTTTGGTAGAATTGTTGTATTAATTGTTTAAAATGACGTTCAAATGGACAAACAATGAATAAAAATACAAAAAATATATAAATAAGCAAAAATTACTACCAGAACGTGTGTTTTTTCACCACAAATCTATTTATGTATATGCCAATGGTTCAAAATTTGGGAATAATGGACCATTTTTCTCTGCTCAACATATCAATGCACGTAAAAATTTAATATTTCGTTCGAAATAACGGTTAAACATACAAGTTTTGTGTAAATTTGTCTATTTACCGTTATTTCGAACCAAATTTTTAATTTTGACGTGCTTTTTATGTTGCATGGGGTTAAATTATGCATTTAACTCAAATTTTGAACAATTTATATATAAAGAAATTGAATTTTGGTGACAAAACACACGCTTTGGTAGTAATGTTTGCTTATAAGTATTAAATTTTTGAGTTATTTTGTTCCAAATATTTAATTTTTAAGTGCAATTTAATGTCATTTGGGGTGAAATTCTCCATTTAACCGACATTTTGAACAATTTTAACATGAAACAATTGAGTTGTGATAATGAAAAACACTTTGGTATAATTTAAGGGAATAATTGTTCAAAATGACGTTCAAATGGACAAATAATGAATTAAAACAGAAAGAAAATATAAATTAGAAAAATTACTACCAAAGCGTGTGTTTTATCACCAGAACTCAATTTTTTTATATTTAAAATATCCAAAATGTGGGTAAAATGGGCCATTAACCCCGCGCAACTTAAAAATGCACGTAAAAATTGTAAATTTTGTTCGAAATAACGGTAAAATAGACAAAATTTGTGTCAACTTGTCTTTTTACCGTTATTTTGAAATAAATTTGAAATTTTAACGTGGCTTTTCATATTGCATGGGGTTTAAGTTTGCATTTTATCCATATTTTAAAAAATTTAAATATAAAAAGATTGAGTTGTGGTGACAAAACACACGCTTTGGTAGTAATTGCTGCTTCTTAATATTTTTTTTTGTGTTATTTTGAACCAAATATTTCTTTTTAAGTGCAATTTAATGTCATTTGGGCCGAACTTTTTCATTAATCTGACATTTTGAACAATTTTAAAATAAAACAATTGATAAAACACAGGTTGTGGTGATAAAACACACTTCGGTAGAATTTTGGTATTAATTGTTCAAAATGACGTTCAAATGGACAAGAAATGAATAAAAACACAAGAAAAATATAAATAAGCAAAAATTACCACCAAAGCGTGTGTTTTATTACCACAACGCAATTTTTTGATATTTCAATTGTCCAAAATGTGGGTAAAATGAACCCTTCAACCCCGTGGAACATCAAAATGTAAGTAAAAATTTAATATTTTGTTCGAAATAACGGTAAAACAGACAAATTTTGTGGAAACTTGTCTATTAACCGTTATTTCAAACCAAATTTTTAATTTTTACGTGCATTTTTATATTGCGTAGGGAAAATTGTGCATTTAACTTACGTTAAAAATAATTTCAATAAAAAAAGATTGAATTGAGGTGACAAAACACACGCTTTGGTAGTAATTTTTGAATATAAATATTTTATTGTGTGTTATTTTGAACCAATTATTTAATTTTTAAGTGCAATTTAATGTCATTTGGGCTGAAATTCTCCATTTAACCGACATTTTGAACAATTTCAATATAAAACAATTGAGTTGTTGTGATTAAACAAACGTTGGAACTGTTTTGGTATTAATTGTTCAAAATGAAGTTCAAATTGACAAATAATGAATAAAAACAGAAAAAAAATATAAATTAGAAAAAATTACTATCAAAGCGTGAGTTTTATCACCAGAATTCAATTTTTGTATATTCCATTTGTCCAAAATGTGGGTAAAATGGACCACCAATGGACCCCGCGCAACATAAAACCAAATTTTAAATTTTTACTTGCATTTGTATTTTGAGGAGTGCATTTAAGTTGTGCATTTTACCATCTTTTTGAACAATTTGAATATTAAAAAAATTAAATTGTGGTGACAAAACACACGCTTTGGCAGTAATTTTTGTTAATTAATATTTTTTTTTGTGTTATTGTGAACCAAATATTTAATTTTTAAGTGGAATTTAATGTCATTTGGAATGAAATTCTCTATGTAACCGACATGTTGAATAATTTCAATATTAAACAATTGAGTTGTGGTGATGAAACCAACTTCTGTAGAATTTTGGTATTAATTGTTCAAAATGACGTTTAAATGGACAAACTATGAATGAAAAATATATAAATTAGCAAAAATTACTACAAAAGCGTGTGTTTTATCACCACATTCTATTTCGCTATATTTCAATTGTCCAAAATGTGGGTAAAATAGACCATTTAACCCCGCGAAACATGAAAATGCACGTAAAATTTAATATTTTGTTCGAAATAACGGTAAAACAGACAAGTTTTGTGTAAACTTGTTTATTTACAGTTATTTTGAACCAAAATTTTAATTTTTACGTTCATTTTTATATTGCGTGGGGTAAACTTGTGCATTTAACCCACATTTCGAAAAATTTAAATATCAAAAAATTGAGTTGTGGTGACAAGTTACACGCTTTGGTAGTAATTTTTGCTAATTTATATTTTTTTTGTTTTTTTGGTCATTATTTGTCCGTTTGAACGTCATTTAGAACGACATGTACCAAAATCTTAACAAAGTAATAGGAAAATGGAGTATGACACCCGAAATAACATTAGAATTGCAACTGCAAATTAATAATTCTAATCGAAATAATGGTAAATAGAGAAGTTGATACAAAACTTGTCGATTAAACGGTTATTTAAAATCAAATATTTAATTTTAAAATGCAATTTTATGTCATTTGGGGTGAAATTCTCCATTTAACTGAAATTTTGAACAATTTTAATAGGAAACAATTAAGTTGTGGTAATAAAATTATTTTTGGTAGAATTTTGGTATTAATTGTTCAAAATGATGTTCAAATGGACAAATAATGAATAAAAACACAAAAAAAAAATATAATTAGCAATAATTACTACCAAAGCGTGTGTTTAATCACCTTAACTCAATTTTCTTTTATTTCAATAGTCCAAAATGTGGGTAAATTGGACCATTTAACCCCACGAAACATAAAAATGCACGTAAAAATTTAATATTTTGTTCGAAATAACGATAAAACAGACAAGTTTTGTGTAAACTTGTCTATTTACCGTTATTTTGAATCAAATTTTTCAATTTTAATGTGCATTTTTATATTGCGTGGGGTAAAATTGTGCATTTTACCCACATTTTGAACAATTTAAATATCAAAAAATTGAGTTTAGGTGACAAAACCCACGCTTTGGTAGTAATTTTTGCAAATTAAATTTTTCTTTGTGTTTTTGTTCATTATTTGTCCATTTGAACGTCATTTTGAACGAAATGTACCAAAATCTTAACAAAATATTGGGTAAATGGAGAATTCGACCCGAAATGAAATAAAATTGCACCTAAAAATCAAAAATTTAATCGAAATAACGATTAAAAGACAAGTTGACACTTAACTTGTCGCTTTTACCGTTATTTTGAACCAAATATTTAATTTTTAAATGCAATTTAATGTCATTTGGGGCGAAATTCTCCTTTTAACCGACTTTTTGATCAATTTAAATATGAAACATTTGAGATGTGGTGATAAAATAACCTTTGGTAGAATTTTGGTATTATTTGTTCAAATTTCAATTATGAATAAAAAATACAGAAAATATATAAATAAGCAAAAATTACTACTAAAGCGTGTATTTTATCACCAAAACTCTATTTTTGTATATTCCAATTGTTCAAAATTTGAGGAAAAATGCACGTAAAAATTTAATATTTTGCTCGAAATAACGGTAAAACAGACAAGATTTTTTAATCTTGACTATTTATCATTATTTCGTTCCAAATTTTATATTTGAAAGTGCATTTTAATATTGCGTGGGGTAAAATTGTGAATTTAACCTACATTTTGAAATAGTGGTGATAAAACACACGCTTTGGTAGTAATTTTTTCTTATTAATATTTTTTTGTGTTATTTTGAACCAAATTATTAATTTTTAAGTGCAACTTAATGTAATTTAGGGTTAAAGTCTCCATTAAACCGACATTTTGAACAATTTCAATATGAAACAATTGAATTGTGGTGATAAAACACACTTTGGTAGAGTTTTTGTATTAATTGTTCAAAATGACGTTCAAATGGACAAATAATGCATAAAAACACAAAAAAAAATAAATTAGCAACAATTACTACCAAAGCGTGTGATAATCAGCACAACTTAATTTTTCTATATTTTAATTGTCCAAAATGTGGGTAAAATGGACCATTAACCCCGCGCAAAATCAAAATGCACGTAAAAATTTAATATTTTGTTCGAAATAACGGTAAAACCTACCAGTTTAGTGTAAACTTGTTTATTTGCCATTATTTCAAACCAAATTTTAAATTTTTAACGTGCACTTTTATATTGCGTAGGTTAAATTGTGCATTTCACCTACAAATTGAACAATTAAAATATCAAAAAATTGAGTTGAGGTGACAAAACACACGGTTAAGTAGTAATTTTTGCTAATTAAATTTTTTTTGTGTTTTTGTTCATTATTTATCCATTTGAACGTCATTTTGAACGAAATGTACAAAAATCTTAACAAAAAAATCGGTAATGGAAAATTTCACCCCAAATGACATAAAATTGCACCTTCAAATTAAATATTTTAATCGAAATAACGGTAAAAAGACAAGTTGACAAAAAACTTCATTTCATTCTTCATTTCTTCATTTCGTCATTTTCACCGTTTTTTTGAACCAAATATTTAATTTTAAAGTGCAATTTAATGTCATTTGGGGTGAAATTCTCCATTAAACCGGAATTTTGAACAAATTTATTATTGAACAATTAAGTTGTGGTGATAAAATTAACTTTGGTAGAATTGTGGTATTTATTGTTCAAAATGACGTTCTAATGGATAAATAATGAATAAAAAAAAAAAATATATAAATAAGCAAAAATTACTGCAAAGCGTGTATTTAATCACCACAACTCTATTTTTGTATATTCAAGTTGTTCAAAATTTCGGTAAAATGGACAATATAACCCCACGCAACATAAAAATGCACGTTAAAATTTAATATTTTGTTCGAAATAACGGTAAAACCAACAAATTTTGTGTTCACTTGTCTATATATCGTTATTTCGAAACAAATTTTAAATTTTTGCGTGCATTTTTCTATTAAGTGGGGTTAAATTGTGCATTTGACCGACATTTTGAACAATTTTAATGTAAAAAAATTGAATTGTGGTGACAAAACACACGCTTTCGTAGTAATTTTTGCTTATTAATATTTTTTTTTGTGTTATTTTGATCCAAATATTTCATTTTTGAGTGCAATTTGATGTCATTTGGGGTGAAATTCTTAATTCTTAAATAAATATTTTGTGCAAAACAACAGTAAATAGACAAGTTGACACAAATTTGGTCGTTTTTACCGTTATTTTGAACAAAATATTTAATTTTTAAGTGAAATTTAATGTCATTTGGGGTAAATTTTTTCATTAAAGCGACATTTTGAACAATTAAAGTATAAAACAATTGTGTTGTGGTGATAAAATTAACTTTGGTAGAGTTTTGGTATTAATTGTTCAAAATGACGTTCAAATGGACAAAAAATGAATAAAAAATATAAAAAATATACAAAAAAGCAAAACCTACTACCAAACCTTGTGTTTTATCACCACAACTCTATTTTTGTATATTCCAATTGTTCAAAATTTGGGGAAACTGGACAATATAACCCCACGAAACATAAAAATGCACGTAAAAATTTAATATTTTGTTCGAAATAACGGTTAAACCGACAAGTTTCGTGTTCACTTGTCTATATATCGTTATTTCTTACAAAATTTTTAATTTAATTTAATTAAATTTTTAATTGAATTTAAATAGGGCTTTGGGAAAAAATTGTGCATTTAACCCACATTGTGAACAATTTTTATATTGAAATATTGAATTTAGGTGACAAAACACACGCTTTGGTAGCAATTTTTGCTTATTAATATTTGTTTTTGTGTTATTTTGAACGAAATATTTAATTTTTAAGAGTAATTTAATGTCATTTAAGGTAAAATTCTCCATTAAACCGACATTTTGAACAATTTCAGTATAAAACAATTGAGTTGTTTTGATAAAATTTACTTTGGTAGAATTTTGTTATTAATTGTTCAAAATGACGTTCAAAAAGACAAATGATGAATAAAAACGCAAAAAAAAATATATAATTAGCCAAAATTACTAACAGAGCGTGTGTTTTATCACCCAAACTCAATTTTTTCATATTTCAATAGTCCAAAATGTAGGTAAAATGGACCATTTAATTTCACTTAACATAAAGATGTACGTAAAAATTTAATACTTTGTTCGAAATTACGGTAAAACAGTCAAGTTTTGTGTAAACTTGTCTTTTTACCGTTATTTCGAACCAAATTTTAAATTTTTACGTGAATTTTTATGTTGCGTAGGGTTGAATTGTGCATATCACCAACTTTTTGTACCATTTAAATTTTAAAAAAATTGAATTGTGGTGACAAAACACACGCTTTGGTAGTATTTTTTGCTTATTTTTATTTTTTGTGTTATTTTGAACCAAATATTTAATTTTTAAGTGCAATCTAATGTCATTTTGGGTAAAATTCTCCATTCAACCAACATTTTGAACAATTTCAATATGCAACAATAAGGTTGTGGAGATTTAACACACTTTGGTTGAATGTGTTTTGTCACCACAACTCTATTTTGGTATATTCCAATTGTTAAATTGACAATATAACCCCACGCAACATAAGAATGCACGTAAAAATTGACTATTTTGTTTGCAATAACGGTAAAACAGACAAATTTTGTGTTAATTAATCGTTATTTTGTACCAAATTTTAAATTTTTACGTGCATTTTGATATCGCGTGTGGTTATATTGTGTATTTCACCCACATTTTAAACAATTTATTTATAAAAAAATTGAGTTGTGGTGACAAAACACACGCATTGGTAGTAATTTTTGCTTATTTTATTAATTTTTTGTGTTTTTTGGGACCAGTTATTTAATTTTTAAGTGCAATTTAATGTTTTAAGGGTGAAATTTTCCATTTAACCGACATTTTGAACAATTTTAATATGAAACCATAAAGTTGGTGTAATAAAACACACTTTGGTAGAATTTTGGTATTAATTGTTCAAAATAACGTTCAAATAGACAAATAAGGAATAAACACAAAACAAATATAAATTAGCAAAAATTACTACCAAAGCGTGTGTTTTATCACCACAACTCAATTTTTTTATATTTCAATTGTCCAAAATGTTGGTAAAAAAGAACATTTAACCCCACGGAATATTAAAATGCACGTAAAAATTTAATATTTTGTTCGAAGTACGGTTAATAAGACAAATTTCGTGTAGACTTATCTATTTACCGTTATTTCGAACCCAATTTTTAATTTTTACGTGCATTTTTATATTGCAGGGAGAACAATTGTGCATTTACCCACATTTTGAACATTTTAAATATCAAAATATTGATTTGAGGTGACAAAACATACGCTTTAGTAGTAATTTTAGTTAATTAATATTTTGTTGTGTTTTTGTTTATTATTTGTCCATTTGAACGTCATTTTGAACAATATGTTCCAAAATCTTAACAAAATAAATTGTAATTGGAGAATTTCACTCCAAATGAAATTAAATTGCACCTTAAAATTAAAAATTTGAATCGAAATAACGTTAAATAGTCAAGTTGACACACAACTTGTTATTTTTACCATTATTTCGCACCAAATATTTAATTTTTAAATGCAATTTTATTACATTTGGGTTGAAATTCTTCATTTGACTGACATTTTGAACCATTTTAATATGAAACAATTAAGATGTGGTGATAAAATTAACATTGGTAGAATTTTGGTATTTTTTGTTCACAATGACGTTCAAATTGACAAATTTTTTTTTTTTTTTTTTTTTTTTTTTTTTTTTTTTTTTTTACGGTTTTTACAGGCCATTATTGGCCCGTACCGTGTCAACAATCTGACTCCATCGGTTTCGATCACGAGCCAGCTCTTCAAACCGTTGTAGGCAGTTTGAAGATGCCAGATCGCTCTCTACGCCGTGGAGCCATCGTCGCCGACAGCGACCTCTTCGCCTACCGAAAGGCGGTTCTCCCTTAAAGGTTCGCTGTATCATTCGGTTCGGATCAGCACGCAGAACGTGTCCGAGCCAGCGTACTCGCTGTCCTTTAATTTCATGCACGATATCAGGAATTTGCATTAAATTCCTGATCTCGTGATTGAAAAGAACTCGGTAAGTGCCATCGACGTCGCGTTTTGGACCATATATCACACGCATGATTCTTCTCTCGAATGTTAGAAGCCATCTTTCGTACTCATCCGTCAAGGTCCAACTCTCACATCCATACATGACAACGGGTCTGATCAACACTCTGTACAGTTTCAGCTTATCCGTATTTGCAAGATATTTTGATTTCAGCAGTGGACGTAGAGGGTACAAAGCCCGATTGCCAGCGGCAAGGCGGACCTTGATATCCTCTCCCACACTATTATCGTGAGTGATGAGAGATCCAAGATACTTGAATCTCATCACTCCTTCAAACGTGTGGTTACCACTACTGAAATCAATTGCGTCTTGGTCTCTAAAACCCGAGATTAGATATTTGGTTTTTGACTCGTTGATTTTGAGACCAACAGAAGCTGAACACTGTTCCAGTGGATCAAGTATCTCTTTCACTCCGTTGCCATTTAATCCAATCACACAGATATCATCTGCATAAGCAAGAAGTTGATTGGATTGTCGGAATAAGATATTGTCCTGAGGTGTTTCACTTTTACGAAGGATGTATTCCAACATGAGATTAAAAAGTATCGGGGACAGCGCATCTCCTTGTCGAACACCGGAATTGATTGCAAAAGTTCTCGATAGCCTGTTCTCAACTTTGACACAGCATTGTGACTGCGTTACTGTCATTTTACACAGATGTACATATTTTTTCGGTATTCCTAAATATTCAAGCGCATACCATAATCTCTCTCGATTGATCGAGTCATAGGCTTGCTTGAAATCTAGGAATACCTGGTGTACATCGCGAGATGTTTCGTAGTACTTGGAAAGAATCATCCGCAGCGAAAAAACTTGATCAGTGACTGACCGATTTGGACGGAATCCTCCTTGGTAGTCACCGACAATTTCCTCCGCTAGAGGAGTAATTCTTCCCAAGATAATGTATGACAGTAACTTATATGCTGTGCAAAGGAGAGCTATACCGCGATAATTCTCACATTTCAAGCGATCACCCTTCTTGAAAATTGGGCATAACGCGGCCACTTTCCATTCTTCGGGCATAACTTCATTTCGCCATACCAATCGAACAAGGTCGAAAAGACAGTTCCACAAAGTTAGCCCTCCGAATATCAAGAGCTCTGAATTAATGCAATCAACTCCTGGTGAACGATTTTTCTTTAATTTCTGCATGGCCATTGTGAATTCCTCATAGGATGGATCCTCAATGAACATTGAACTACAAATTGACAAATATTGAATGAAAATAAAAAAATATAGAAGTTAGCAAAAATAACTTCCAAAGCGTGTGTTTTATTACCACAACTCTATTTTTGTATATTCCAATTGTTCAAAATTTAGGTAAAATGGACAAAATAACCCCACGCAAAATAAAACTGCACGTAAAAGCTTTATATTTTGTTCGAAATAACGGTAAAACAGACAAGTTTTGTGTTAATTTATCGTTATTTTGTACCAATTTTTTAAATTTTAACGTGCATTTTTTATATTGCGTGGGGTTAAATTGTGCATTTTACCCACATGTTGATGAATTAAAATATCAAAAAAAATGAATTGTGGTGACAAAACACACGCCAAATTTGCTTAAAAATATTTTTTTTTCTGTTATTTTGAACCAAATATTTCATTTTTAAGTTTAATTAAATATCATTTGGGCTGAAATTCTCCATTTAACCGACATTGTGAACAATTTTAATATGAAACAATTCAATTGTGATGATCAAACACTGTTTGGTAGAATTTTGGTATTTATTGTTCAAAATGACGTTCTAATGGACAAATAATGAATAAAAACATAAATAAAATATAAATTAGCAAAAATTACTACCAAAGCGTGTGTTTTATCACCACAACTCAAATTTTTTTATATACCAATATTCCAAAATGTGAATAAAAGAGACCACTTAACCCCGCGCAACATTTAAATGCACGTAAAAATTTACTATTTTGTTCGAAATAACGGTTAAACAGACAAGTTTTGTGTAAACTTGTCTATTTATCGTTATTTCGTACCAAATTTTAAATATTCAAGTACATTTTTATATTGTGTGGGGTTAAATTGTGCAATTAACCCTCATTTCGAACAATTAAATTTTAAAGAAATTGAATTGTGGTGACAAAAAACACGCTTTCGTAGTAATTTTTGCTTATTTAATTTTTTTTGTGTTTTTTTGAACCAAATATTTTATTTTTAAGTGCAATTTAATGTCATTTGGGGTGAAATTCTCCATTAAACTGAAATTTTGAACAATTTTAGTATGAAACAATTTAGTTGTGGTACTAAAATTAACTTTGGTAGAATTTTGGTATTAATTGTTCAAAATGACGTTCAAATGGACAAATAATGAAGAAAAACACAAAAAAAAATATAATAAGCAATAATTACTACCAAAGCGTGTGTTTAATCACCTTATCTCAATTTTCTTTTATTTCAATAGTCCAAAATGTTGGTAAATTGGACCATTCAACCCCGTGAAACATAAAAATGCACGTAAACATTTAATATTTTGTTCGAAATAACGGTAAAACAGACAAGTTTTGTGTAAACTTGTCTATTTTCCGTTATTTCGAACCAAATTTAAAAACTTAACGGGCATTTTTATATTGCAAGGGGTTAAATTGTGCATTTTACCCACATTTTGAACAATTTTAATATCAAAAAATTGAGTTGAGGTGACAAAACACACGCTTTTGTACTAATTTTTGCAAATTAATTTTTTTTTGTGTTTTTGTTCATTATTTGTCCATTTGAACGTCAGTTTGAACGAAATGTACCAAAATCTTAACAAAATAATGGGTAAATGGAGAATTTGACCCGAAATGAAATAAAATTGCACCTAAAAATTAAATATTTTTATCAAAATAACAGTAAAAAGACAAGTTGACACAAACTTGTCGTTTTTACCGTTATTTTGAACAAAATATTTAATTTTTAAATGCAACTTAATGTCATTCGGGGTGAAGTTCTCCTTTTAACCGACAATTTGAACAATTTCAATATGAAACAAATGGACAAATATTGAATAAAAACACAAAAAAAATATAAATTACCAAAAATTACTACCTAAGCATGTGTTTTATCACCACAATTCCATTTTTTGATAATACAATTGTTCAAAATGTGGGTAAAATTGTCCTTTTAACCCCGCGCAACATAAAAATGCACGTAAAAATTTAGTATTTTGTTCTAAATAGCGGTAAAATAGACGAGTTTTGTGTGAACTTGTGTATTAACCGTTAATTCGAACCAAATTTTAAATTTGAAAGTGCATTTTAATATTGCGTGGGGTTAAATTGTGAATTTAACCTACATTTTGAACAATTTAAATATAAAAATATTAAATCGTGGTGACAAAACAAACGCTTTTGAAGTAATTTTTGCTAATTAATATTTTTTTGTGTTGTTTTGAACCAAATATTTAATTTTAAAGTTCAAGTTTATGTCATTTGGGTTGCAATTCTCCATTTAACCGACATTTTAAACAATCTCAATATGAAACAATAAAATTGTGGTGATAAATCACACTTTGGTAGAATTTTTATATTAATTGTTCAAAATGACGTTCAAATGGACAAATATTGAATAAAAACAGAAAAAAAATAGCAAAAATTAATACCAAAGCGTGTGTTTTATCACCACAACTCACTTTTTTTAAATTTCAATTGTCCAAAACGTGAGTAAAATGGACCATTAACCTCGCGAAGTATCAACTTGTCTATTTACCGTTATTTCGAACAAAATTTTCAATATTAAGGTGCATTTTTATATTGCGTGGGGTTAAATTGTGCATTTTACCCACAAATTAAACAATTTAAATATAAAAAATTGTATTGTGCTGACAAAACACACGCTTTGGTAGTAATTTTTGCTAGATAAATTTTTTTTTGTGTTATTTTGAATCAAATATTTAATTTTTTAAAGTAATTAAATGTCATTTGGGCTGAAATTCTCCATTTAACTGAAATTTTGAACAATTTTAATATAAAAACAACTGAATTGTGGTGATTAATCTCACTTTGGTAGAATTTTTGTATTTATTGTTCAAAATGACGTTCAAATGGATAAATAATGAATAAAAACACAAGAAAATATAAATTAGCAAAACTTACTACCAACGCGTGGATTTTATCACCACAACTTAATTTTTTGATGTTCAAATTGTCCAAAATGTTGGTTAAATGGACCATTTAACCCCGCAAAACATAAAAATGCACGTCAAAATTTAATATTTTGTTCGAAATACGGTAAAACAGACAAGTTTTGTGTAAACTTTTCAATTCACCGTTAATTCGAACAAAATTTAAAATTTTAAAGTGCATTTTTATATTGCGTGGTATTAAATTTTGCATTAACCAACATTTTGAACAATTAAAATATTACAAAATTGAATTGTAATGACAAAACAAACATTTTTTGTTGTCTTATTTTGAACCAAATATTTAATATTTTAGTGCAATTTAATATCATTTGGGCTGAAATTTTCCATTTCACCGACATTTTGACCAATTACAATATGAAACAATTGAGTTGTGGTGACAAAATTAACTTTGGTAGAACTTTGGTATTAATTATCAAAAATGACGTTCAAATGGACAAATAATGAATAAAAAATACAAAAAGTATATAAATTAGCAAAAATTACTACCAAAGTGTTTGTTTTATCACCACAACTCTATTTTTGTATATTCTAATTGTTCAAAATTTGGGTAAAATGGAAAATATAACACCACGCATCATAAAAATGTACTTAAATATTGAATATTTTGTTCGAAATAAGGATTAAACGTTCCAGCTTTGTGTTAACTTGTCTTTTTATCGTTGTTTCGTACCAAATTTTAATTTTGGAAGTTTTATTTTATATAACGATGGGTAAAATTGTGCATTTAACCCAGATTTTGAACAATTTAAATATAAAAAAATTGATTTGTGGTGACAAAACATTCGCTTTGGTAGTAATTTTTGCTTTTTAATATTTTTTTTGTGTTATTTTGAACCAAATATTTCATTTTTAAGTGCAATTTAATGTCATTTGGGGTGCTTTTCTCCATTTAACCGACATTTTGAACAATTTTTATATGAAACAATTGAGTTGTGGTGATACAACACCCTTTGGTACAATTTTGGTATTAATTGTTCAAAATGACGTTTAAATAGACAAATAATGAATAAAAACACAGAAAAAAAAATAAATACGCAAAAATTACTACCAAAGCGTGTGATAATCACCACAACTCAATTTTTTTATGTTTCAATTTTCCAAAATGTGGGTAAAATGGACCATTGAATCCCGTGCAACATAAAAATGCACGTGAAAATATAATATTTTGTTCGAAATAACGGTATATTAGACAAGTTTTGTGTAAACTTTTCTATTACGAACCAAAAGTTAAATTTTTACGTGCATTTTTATATTGCGTGGTGTTAAATTATGAATTTTACCCACAAATTAAACAATTTAATTATCAAAAAATTGATTTGAGGTGACAAAACACACGCTTTAGTAGAAAATTTTGCTAATTATTATTTTTTTTGTGTTAATTTGAACCAAATATTTAATATTAAAGTGAATTTCAATGTCATTTGGGCTGAAATCCTCCATTCAACCTACATTTTGAGCCCTTACAATATGAAACAGTTGAATTGTGGTGATAAATTACGTTTTAGTAGAATTTTTGTATTTATTGTTCAAAATGACGTTCAAATGGACAAATAATGAATAAAGTAGAAAAAAATAGCAAAACTTACTACCAAAGCGTGTGTTTTATCACCACAACTCAATTTTTTTTATATTTCAATTGTCCAAAATGTGGGTAAAATGGACCATTTCACCCCGCGCAACATAAAAATGCACGTAAAAATTTAATATTTTGTTCGAAATAACTGTAAAACCGACAAGTTTTGTGTCAACTTGTCTATATAAGATTATTTTGAACAACATTTACAATTTTAAGGTGCATTTTAATATTGCATGGGATTAAATTGTGCATTTTACCCACAAATTGAACAATTTTAATATAAAAAAATTGAATTGTGGTGACAAATCACACGCTTTGGTAGTAAGTTTTGCTAATTAATATGTTTTTCAGTATTATTTTGAATCAAATATTTAATTTTTAAGTGCAATTGAATGTCATTTGGGCTGAAATTCTCCATTCAACCGGCTTTTTGAACAATTTTATTATTAAACAATTGAGTTGTGGTGATAAATTTAACTTTGGTAGAATTGTTGTATTAATTGTTTAAAATGACGTTCAAATGGACAAACAATGAATAAAAATACAAAAAATATATAAATAAGCAAAAATTACTACCAGAACCTGTGTTTTTTCACCACAAATCTATTTATGTATATGCCAATGGTTCAAAATTTGGGAATAATGGACCACTTTTTCCCGCTCAACATATAAATGCACGTAAAAATTTAATATTTCGTTCGAAATAACGGTTAAACATACAATTTTTGTGTAAATTTGTCTATTTTCCGTTATTTCGAACCAAATTTTAAATTTTTACGTGAATTTTAATGTTGCATAGGGTTGAATTGTGCATATCACCAACTTTTTGAACCATTTAAATTTTAAAAAAATTGAATTGTGGTGACAAAACACACGCTTTGGTAGTATTTTTTGCTTATTTTTATTTTTTTGTGTTATTTTGAACCAAATATTTAATTTTTAAGTGCAATCTAATGTCATTTGGGGTGAAATTCTCCATTTAACCGACATTTTGAACAATTGAACAATTGAATTGTGATAATAAAACACACTTTGGTATAATTTCAGGGAATAATTGTTCAAAATGACGTTGAAATGGACAAATAATGAATTAAAACAGAAAGAAAATATAAATTAGAAAAATTACTACCAAAGCGTATGTTTTATCACCAGAACTCAATTTTTTTATATTTCAAATATCCAAAATGTGGGTAGAATGGGCCATTAACCCCGCGCAACTTAAAAATGCACGTAAAAATTTAATATTTTGTTCGAAATAACGGTAAAATAGACAAAATTTGTAAAAACTTGTCTATTAACCGTTATTTCGAACCAAATTTCTAATTTTAACTTGCATTTGTGTTTTGAGGAGTGCATTTAAGTTGTGCATTTCACCATCATTTTGAACAATTTTAATATTAAAAAAATTCAATTGTGGTGACAAAACACACACTTTGGCAGTAATTTTTGTTAATTAATATTTTTTTTTGTGTTATTGTGAACCAAATATTTAATTTTTAAGTGGAATTTAATGTCATTTGGAATGAAATTCTCTATGTAACCGACATGTTGAATAATTTCAAATTTAAACAATTGAGTTGTGGTGATGAAACCAACTTCTGTAGAATTTTGGTATTAATTGTTCAAAATGACGTTTAAATGGACAAACTATGAATGAAAATTATATAAATTAGCAAAAAATTACAACCAAAGCGTGTGTTTTATCACCACATTCTATTTCGCTGTATTTCAATTGTCCAAAATGTGGGTAAATTGGACCATTCAACCCCGCGAAACATAAAAATGCACGTAAAATTTAATATTTTGTTCGAAATAACGGTAAAACAGACAAGTTTTGTGTAAACTTGTTTACTTACAGTTATTTTGAACCAAAATTTTAATTTTTACGTTCATTTTTATATTGCGTGGGGTAAAATTGTGCATATAACCCACATTTCGAAAAATTTAAATATCAAAAAATTGAGTTGTGGTGACAAAACCCACGCTTTAGTAGTAATTTTTGCTAATTTATATTTTTTTTGTTTTTTTGGTCATTATTTGTCCGTTTGAACGTCACTGAGAACGACATGTACCAAAATCTTAACAAAGTAATAGGAAAATGGAGAATGACACCCGAAATAACATTAGAATTGCAACTAAAAATTAATAAATCTAATCGAAATAATGGTAAATAGAGAAGTTGATACAAAACTTGTCGATTAAACGGTTATTTAAAATCAAACATTTAATTTTAAAATGCAATTATATGTCATTTGGGGTGAAATTCTCCATTTAACTGAAATTTTGAACAATTTTAATAGGAAACAATTAAGTTGTGGTACTAAAATTATTTTTGGTAGAATTTTGGTATTAATTGTTCAAAATGACGTTCAAATGGACAAATAATGAATAAAAACACAAAAAAATATAATTAGCAATAATTACTACCAAAGCGTGTGTTTAATCACCTTAACTCAATTTTTTTTTATTTCAATAGTCCAAAATGTGGTAAATTGGACCGTTTAACCCCACGAAACATTAAAATGCACGTAAAAATTTAATATTTTGTTCGAAATAACGATAAAACAGACAAGTTTTGTGTGAACTTGACTATTTACCGTTATTTTGAATCAAATTTTTCAATTTTTATGTGCATTTTTATATTGCGTGGGGTAAATTGTGCATTTTACCCACATTTTGAACAATTTAAATATCAAAAAATTGAGTTTAGGTGACAAAACCCACGCTTTGGTAGTAATTTTTGCAAATTAAATTTTTTTTTCTGTTTTTGTTCATTATTTGTCCATTTGAACGTCATTTTGAACGAAATGTACCACAATCTTAACAAAATATTGGGTAAATGGAGAATTTGACCCGAAATGAAATAAAATTGCACCTAAAAATTAAATATTTTTATCAAAATAACAGTAAAAAGACAAGTTGACACTTAACTTGTCGCTTTTACCGTTATTTTGAACCAAATATATAATTTTTTAAATGCAATTAATGTCATTTGGGGCGAATTCTCCTTTTAACCGACTTTTTGATCAATTTAAATATGAAACAATTGAGATGTGGTGATAAAATAACCTTTGGTAGAATTTTGGTATTATTTGTTCAAACTTCAATAATGAATAAAAAATACAGAAAATATATAAATAAGCAAAAATTACTACCAAAGCGTGTATTTTATCACCAAAACTCTATTTTTGTATATTCCAATTGTTCAAAATTTGAGGAAAAATGCACGTAAAAATTTAATATTTTGCTCGAAATAACGGTAAAACAGACAAGATTTTTTAATCTTGACTATTTATCATTATTTCGTTCCATATTTTATATTTGAAAGTGCATTTTAATATTGCGTGGGGTAAAATTGTGAATTTAACCTACATTTTGAACAATTAAAATATAAAAATATTGAATTGTGGTGATAAAAAACACGCTTTGGTAGTAATTTTTGCTTATTAATATTTTTTTGTGTTATTTTGAACCAAATAATTAATTTTTAAGTGCAACTTAATGTCAGTTAAGGTAAAAGTCTCCATTAAACCGACATTTGAACAATTTCAATATGAAACAATTGAATTGTGGTGATAAATCACACTTTGGTAGAATTTTTGTATTAATTGTTCATAATGACGTTCAAATGGACAAATAAGGAATAAAAACAGAAAAAAAAATAGCAAAAATTTATACCAAAGCTAGTGTTTTATCACCACAACTCACTTTTTTTAAATTTCAATTGTCCAAAATGTGAGTTTAATGCACCATTAACCCCGCGAAATATAAAAATGCACGTAAAAATTTAATATTATTTTCAAAATAACGGTTAAACCGACAAATTAAGCGTCAACTTGTCTATTTACCGTTATTTCGAACAAAATTTTCAATTTTAAGGTGCATTTTTATATTGCGTGGGGTTACATTGTGCATTTTACCCACAAATTGAACAATTCAAATATAAAAAATTGAATTGTGGTAACAAAACACATGCTTTGGTAGTAATTATTGCTTATTTATATTTTTTTTTGTGTTATTTTGAATCAAATATTTAATTTTTAAGTGCAATTTAATGTCATTTGGAACAATTTCAATATGAAACAATTGAACTGTGGTGATAAATCATACTTTGGTAAAATTTTAGGGATTTATTGTTCAAAATGACGTTCAAATGGATAAATAAAGAATAAAAACATAAATTAAATATAAATTAGCAAAAATTACTACCAACGCGTGTGTTTAATCACCACAACTCTAATTTTGTATATTCTAATTGTTCAAAATTTGGGTAAAATGGACAATATAACACCACGCATCATAAAAATGCACGTTAAAATCTAATATTTTGTTCGAAATAACGGTAACACGTACAAGTTTTGTGTTAACTTGTCTTTTTATCGTTGGTTCGTACCCAATTTTAATTTTGTAAGTTTTATTTTATATTGCGTGGGGTGAAATTGTGCATTTTACCAAGATTTTGAACAATTTAAATCCATATAAAAATTGAATTGTGGTAACAAAACACATGCTTTGGTAGTAATTATTGCTACTTTATATTTTTTTTGTGTTATTTTGAACCAAATATTTCATTTTTAAGTGCAATTTAATGTCATTTGGGGTGAAATTCTCCATTTAACCGACATTTTGAACAATTTTTAAATGGAACAATTGAGTTGTGGTGATAAAACACACTTTGGTATTAATTGTTCAAAATGACGTTTAAATGGACAAATAATGCATAAAAACACAAAAAAAAATAAATAAGCAACAATTACTACCAAAGCGTGTGATAATCAGCACAACTTAATTTTTCTATATTTTAATTGTCCAAAATGTGGGTAAAATGGACCATTTTACCCCGCGCAAAATCAAAATGCACGTAAAAATTTAATATTTTGTTCGAAATAACGGTAAAACCTACCTGTTTAGTGTAAACTTGTTTATTTTCCATTATTTCAAACCAAATTTTAAATTTTTAACGTGCACTTTTATATTGCGAAGGGTTAAATTGTGCATTTCACCTACAAGTTGAACAATTAAAATATCAAAAAATTGAGTTGAGGTGACAAAACACACGGTTAAGTAGTAATTTTTGCTAATTAAATTTTTTTGTGTTTTTGTTCATTATTTGTCCATTTGAACGTCATTTTGAACGAAATGTACAAAAATCTTAACAAAAAAATCGGTAAATGGAAAATTTCACCCCAAATGACATAAAATTGCACCTTCAAATTAAATATTTTAATCGAAATAACGGTAAATAGACAAGTTGACAAAAAACTTCATTTCATTCTTCATTTCTTCATTTCGTCATTTTTACCGTTTTTTTGAACCAAATATTTAATTTTAAAGTGCAATTTAATGTCATTTGGGGTGAAATTCTCCATTAAACCGGAATTTTGAAAAATTTAATTATTGAACAATTGAGTTGTGGTGATAAAATTAACTTTGGTTGAATTGTGGTATTTATTGTTCAAAATGACGTTCTAATGGACAAATAATGAATAAAAATAAAAAAATATATAAATAAGCAAAAACTACTGCCAAAGCGTGTATTCAATCACCACAACTCTATTTTTGTATATTCGAGTTGTTCAAAATTTCGGTAAAATGGACAATATAACCCCACGCAACATAAAAATGCACGTTAAAATTTAATATTTTGTTCGAAATAACGGTAAAACCGACAAATTTTGTGTACACTTGTCTATATATCGTTATTTCGAAACAAATTTAAATTTTTGCGTGCATTTTTCTATTAAGTGGGGTTAAATTGTGCATTTGACCGACATTTTGAACAATTTTTAATGTAAAAAAAATTGAATTGTGGTGACAAAACACACGATTTCGTAGTAATTTTTGCTTATTTATATTTTTTTTGTGTTATTTTGATCCAAATATTTCATTTTTTAGTGCAATTTGATGTCATTTGGGGTGAAATTCTTAATTCTTAAATAAATATTTTGTGCAAAACAACGGTAAATAGACAAGTTGACACAAATTTGGTCGTTTTTACCGTTATTTTTGAACCAAATTTCTAATTTTTAAGTGAAATTTAATGTCATTTGGGGTAAATTTTTCCATTAAAGCGACATTTTGAACAATTAAAGTATAAAACAATTGTGTTGTGGTGATAAAATTAACTTTGGTAGAGTTTTGGTATTAATTGTTCAAAATGACGTTCAAATGGACAAAAAATGAATAAAAAATATAAAAAATATATAAAAAAGCAACACAACTCTATTTTTGTATATTCCAATTGTTCAAAATTTGGGTAAACTGGACAATATAACCCACAAAACATAAAAATGCACGTAAAAATTTAATATTTTGTTCAAAATAACGGTTAAACCGACAAGTTTTGTGTTCACTTGTCTATATATCGTTATTTCTTACAAAATTTTTAATTTCAATTGAATTTAAATAGGGCTTTGGGGAAAAATTGTGCATTTAACCCACATTGTGAACAATTTTTATATTAAAATATTGAATTAAGGTGACAAAACACACGCTTTGGTAGCAGTTTTTGCTTATTAATATTTTTTTTGTGTTATTTTGAACGATATATTTAATTTTTAAGAGTAATTTAATGTCATTTGGGGTAAAATTCTCCATTTAACCGACATTTTGAACAATTTCAGTACAAAACAATTGAGTCGTGATAAAATTTACTTTGGTAGAATTTTGTTATTAATTGTTCAAAATGACGTTCAAAAAGACAAATGAGGAATAAAAACGCAAAAAAAAATATAATTAGCCAAAATTACTACCAGAGCGTGTGTTTTATCACCCCAACTCAATTTTTTCATATTTCAATAGTCCAAAATCTAGGTAAAATGGACCATTTAATTTCACTCAACATAAAGATGCACGTAAAAATTTAATACTTTGTTCGAAATTACGGTAAAACAGTCAAGTTTTGTGTAAACTTGTCTTTTTACCGTTATTTCGAACCAAATTTTAAATTTTTACGTGAATTTTTATGTTGCGTAGGGTTGAATTGTGCATATCACCAACTTTTTGTACCATTTAAATTTTAAAAAAATTGAATTGTGGTGACAAAACACACGCTTTGGTAGTATTTTTTGCTTATTTTTATTTTTTGTGTTATTTTGAACCAAATATTTAATTTTTAAGTGCAATCTAATGTCATTTTGGGTAAAATTCTCCATTCAACCAACATTTTGAACAATTTCAATATGCAACAATAAGGTTGTGGAGATTTAACACACTTTGGTTGAATGTGTTTTGTCACCACAACTCTATTTTTGTATATTCCAATTGTTAAAAAATTTGGGTTAAATGGACAATATAACCCCACGGGACATAAGAATGCACGTGAAAATTGAATATTTTGTTTGCAATAACCGTAAAACAGACAAATTTTGTGTTTATTAATCGTTATTAATCGTGCTGTCGTTTAACTGTTATCTTGAACCAAATTTTATATTTTTAAGTGCAACTTAATGGCGTTTGGGGTGAAATTTTCCATTTAACCGACATTTTGAACAATTTCAATATGAAACAATTGAGTTTTGGTGATAAAATTAACTTTGGTTGAATTTTGGTATAAATTATCCAAAATGACGTTCAAATGGACAAATGATGAAAAAAAATACAAAAAATTATATAAATTAGCAAAAGTTACTACAAAAGCGTGTGTTTTGTCACCACAACTCTATTTTTGTATATTCCAATTGTTCAAAATTTGGGTAAAATGGACAATATAACCCCACGCAACATAAGAATGCACGTAAAAATTGACTATTTTGTTTGCAATAACGGTAAAACAGACAAATTTTGTGTTAATTAATCGTTATTTTGTACCAAATTTTAAATTTTTACGTGCATTTTGATATCGCGTGTGGTTATATTGTGTATTTCACCCACATTTTGAACAATTTATTAATAAAAAAATTGAGTTGTGGTGACAAAACACACGCATTGGTAGTAATTTTTGCTTATTTTATTAATTTTTTGTGTTTTTTGGGACCAGTTATTTAATTTTTAAGTGCAATTTAATGTCTTTAGGGTGAAATTTTCCATTTAACCGACATTTTGAACAATTTTAATATGAAACCATAAAGTTGGTGTAATAAAACACACTTTGGTAGAATTTTGGTATTAATTGTTCAAAATAACGTTCAAATAGACAAATAAGGAATAAACACAAAACAAATATAAATTAGCAAAAATTACTACCAAAGCGTGTGTTTTATCACCACAACTCAATTTTTTTATATTTCAATTGTCCAAAATGTTGGTAAAAAAGAACATTTAACCCCACAGAATATCGAAATGCATGTTAAAATTTAATATTTTGTTCGAAGTACGGTAAATCAGACAAATTTAGTGTAGACTTATCTATTTACCGTTATTTCGAACCCAATTTTTAATTTTTACGTGCATTTTTATATTGCAGGGAGAACAATTGTGCATTTACCCACATTTTGAACAATTTAAATATCAAAATATTGATTTGAGGTGACAAAACATACGCTTTAGTAGTAATTTTAGTTAATTAATATTTTTGTTGTGTTTTTGTTCATTATTTGTCCATTTGAACGTCATTTTGAACAATATGTTCCAAAATCTTAACAAAATAAATTGTAAATGGAAAATTTCACTCGAAATGAAATAAAATTGCACCTTAAAATTAAAAATTTTAATCGAAATAACGTTAAATAGTCAAGTTGACACACAACTTGTTATTTTTACCATTATTTTGAACCAAATATTTAATTTTTAAATGCAATTTTATTACATTTGGGTTGAAATTCTTCATTTGACTGACATTTTGAACCATTTTAATATGAAACAATTAAGATGTGGTGATAAAATTAACATTGGTAGAATTTTGGTATTTTTTGTTCAAAATGACGTTCAAATGGACAATTAATGGATAAAAACACAAAAACCAAATTGAATAAAAATAAAAAAATATAGAAGTTAGCAAAAATAACTTCCAAAGCGTGTGTTTTATTACCACAACTCTATTTTTGTATATTCCAATTGTTCAAAATTTTGGTAAAATTGACAAAATAACCCCACGCAAAATAAAACTGCACGTAAAAATTTTATATTTTGTTCGAAATAACGGTAAAACAGACAAGTTTTGTGTTAATTTATCGTTATTTTGTACCAAATTTTTAAATTTTTACGTGCATTTTTTATATTGCGAGGGGTTAAATTGTGCATTTTACCCACATGTTGATGAATTTAAATATCAAAAAAAATGAATGAAACACACGCCAAATTTGCTTATAAATATTTTTTTTTCCTGTTATTTTGAACCAAATATTTCATTTTTAAGTTTAATTAAATATCATTTGGGCTGAAATTCTCCATTTAACCGACATTGTGAACAATTTTAATATGAAACAATTCAGTTGTGATGATCAAACACTGTTTGGTAGAATTTTGGTATTAATTGTTCAAAATGACGTTCTAATGGACAAATAATGAATAAAAACATAAATAAAATATAAATTAGCAAAAATTACTACCAAAGCGTGTGTTTTATCACCACAACTCAAATTTTTTTATATACCAATATTCCAAAATGTGGGTAAAAGAGACCACTTAACCCCGCGCAACATTTAAATGCACGTAAAAATCTACTATTTTGTTCAAAATAACGGTTCAACAGACAAGTTTTGTGTAAACTTGTCTATTTATCGTTATTTCGTACCAAATTTTAAATATTCAAGTACATTTTTATATTGTGTGGGGTTAAATTGTGCAATTAACCCACATTTCGAACAATTAAATTATAAAGAAATTGAATTGTGGTGACAAAAAACACGCTTTCGTAGTAATTTTTGCTTATTTAATTTTTTTTTGTGTTTTTTTGAACCAAATATTTTATTTTTAAGTGCATCTTAATGTCATTTGGGGTTAAATTCACCATTTTACCGGCATTTTGAACAATTTTTATATGAAACAATTGAGTCGTGGTGATTAAACACACTTCTCTAGGATTTTGGTATAAATTGTTCAAAATGACGTTCAAATGGACAAATAATGAATAAAAACCCAAAAAAATATAAATTATCAAAAATAACTACCAAAGCGTGTGTTTTATCACCACAACTCAATTTTTTGATATTTCTTTTGTCCAAAATGTGGGTTAATAGGACCAATTACTCCGTGAAACTTAAAAATGCACGTATAAATGTAATATCTTGTTCGAAATAACGGTAAACCAGACCATTTTTGTGTAAACTTGTCTATTTACAGTTATTTCGAACCAAATTTAAAATTTTTACGTGTATTTGTATATTGCGTGGGGTTAAATTGTGCATTTAACTCTCATTTTGAACAATTAAAATATCAAAAAATTGAGTTGTGGTGACCAAACCCACGCTCTGGTAGTAATTTTTGCTAAATAATATTTTTTTTTGTTTTTGTTCATTATTTGTCCATTTGAACGCCGTTTTGAAGGTCAAATACAAAAATCTAAACAATGTAATGCGTGAATAGTGAATTTCACCCGAAATGACATATGATTGTACCTTTAAGTTAAATATCTTAATCGCAATAACGGTAAATAGACAAGTTGACACAAAACCTGTCGTTTTAACGGTTATTTTGAATCAAATATTTTATTTTTAAGTGCAATTAAATGTCAATTGGGGTGAAATTGTCCATTTTACCGACATTTTTAACCATGTTAATATGCAACAATTGAGATGTAGTGATTAAGTTAACTTTAGTAGAATTTTGGTATAAATTGTTCAAAATGATGATCAAATATAATGACGTTCAAGTTTTTATTCAATAATGAAAAGATAAAACAGAAAAGATATAAGTTAGCAAAAATTACAACCAAAGCGTGTATTTTATCACTACAACTCTATTTTTGTACATTCCAATTGTTCTGTGTTCCAATTTGGGTAAAATGGACAATAAAACCCCACGCAATATTAAATTGCACTTTAAAATTTAATATATTGTTCGAAATAACGGTAAAAAAGACAAGTTTTGCAAACTTGACTATTTATCGTTATTTTGTACCAAATTTTAAATTTTACGTGCATTTTTATTTTGCGTGGGGTTAAATTGTGAATTTTACCCACATTTTGAACAAATTTAAAAAAAAAGTTGAATTGTGGTGACAAAACACACCCTTTGGTAGTAATTTTTGCTTATGCTTTTTTGTGTTATTTTGAACCAAATATTTTATTTTAAGTGCAATTAAATGTCATTTGTGTTGAAATTCTCCATTAAACTGACATTTTGAACAATTTTAATATGAAACAATTGAGTTGTGGTGATAAAACACACTTCCGTAGAATTTTGGTATTTATTGTTCATAATGACGTTCAAATGGACGAATAATGAATAAAAACACAAAAAAAATAAAAATTAGCAATACTTACTACCAAAGCTTGTGTTTTTTACCACAACTCAGTTTTGTTATATTTCAATTGTCCAAAATGCGTATAAAATGGACAATTTTTCCCGCGCAACTATAAAATGCACGTAAAAATTTAATATCTTGTTCAAAATAACGGTAAAAACAGACACAATTTGTGTGAACTTGTCTATCTACCTATATTTTGAACCAAATTTTAAATTGTAACGTGCCTTTTCATATTGCGTGGGGTTAAATTGTGCATTTTCCCAAATTCTGAACCATTCAATACAAAAAAATTGAATTTTGGTGACAAAACACACGCTTTGGTAGTAATGTTTGCTTATTAATCTTTATTTTTTGTGTTATTTTGTACTAAATATTTAATTCTTAAGTGCAATTAAATGTCATTTGGGCTAAAATTCTCCATTTAACTGACATTTTGAACAATTTCAAAATTAAACAATTTAGTTGTTGTGATAAAACACACTTTGGTAGAGTTTTGGTATTTATTGTTCAAAATGGACGTTCAAATGGACAAATAAAGAATAAAAACACAAAAAAGTTATAATTTAGTAAAAATTTCTACCAAAGCGTGTGTTTTATCACCACAACTCACTTTTTTTATATTTGAATTGTCCAAAATGTTAGTAAAATGGACCATTCAAACCCGCGCAACATTAAACTGCACGTAAAAATTTAATTTTTGGTTCGAAATAACAGTAAAACAGACAAGTAAATTGTAATCTTGTGTATTTACCGTTGTTTTGAACAAATTTTTAATTGTAACGTGCATTTATTAATTGCATGGCTTCAAATTGTGCATTTTACCCACATTTTGAAAACTTTAAATATTAAAATATGATTTGAGGTGACAAAACACACGCTTTATTAGTAATTTTTGCTAATAAATATTTTTGTTGTGTTTTGTTCATTATTTGTCCATTTTGAACGTCATTTTGACAAAATGTACCAAAATCTTATCAAAATAATGGGTAAATAAAAAATCTCACCCCAAATGACATACAATGACATACAAGTTGACACAAAACTTGTCGTTTTAACCGTTATTTTGAACCAAATATTAAAAATCTTAGTGCAATTCAATGTAATTTGGGGTGAAATTCTCCATTTAACCGACATTTTGAACAATTTAAATATAAAACAATTTAGTTGTGGTCATAAAATTAACTTTGGTAGAATTTTGGTATTAATTGTTCGAAATGACAATCAAATATGAATGACGTTCAAATTTTTATTCAATAATGAATTAAAAATAAAAAAAAAATATAAATTAGCATGAATAACTACTGAAGCGTGGGTTTTGTCCCCACGACTCTATTTTTGTATATTTTAATTTACGATAAATAGACAAGTTTACAGAAAACTTGTATGTTTAACCGTTATTTCGAACAAAATAGTAAAATTTACGTGCGTTTTTATGTTGCGCGGGGTTAAATGGTTCATTTTTCCCACATTTTGGACAATTGAAACATAAAAAAATTTAGCTGTGGTGATAAAACACACGCATTTGGTAGTAATTTTTGCAAATTTATATTTTTTTTCTGTTTTTATTCAATATTTGTGCATTTGAACGTAATTTTGCCCAATTAATACCAAAATTTTAGCAAAGAGTGTTTTATAACCACAACTCAATTGTTTTATATTTAATTGTTCAAAAATGTCGGTTAAATAGAGAATTTAAGCCCAAATGACATTAAATTACACTTAAAAATTAAATATTTGATTCAAAATAACACAAAAAAAAATATTAATAAGCAAAAATTACTACCAAAGCGTGTGTTTTGTCACCAAATTTTAGCCCCACGCAATATCAAATTTAAAAATTTGGTTCGAAATAACGGTAAATAGACAAGTTTACACAAAATTTGTCTGTTTTACCGTTATTTAGAAAAAAATATTTAATTTTTACGTGCATTTTTATGATGCGCGGGGTTGAATGGTCCATTTAACCCCCGTTTTCGACAATTGAAATACAAAACAAATTGAGTTGTAGTGATAAAATACACGCTCTGGTAATAATTTTCACTAATTGATATTTTTTTTTGTGTTTAATGCTTTATTTGTCCAGTTGAACGTCATTTTGAACAATGAATACCAAAATTCTACAAAAGAGTGTTAAATCACCACAACTGAATTGTTCATATTTAAATTTTTCAATATATCGGTTAAATGGAGAATTTCACCCCAAATGACATTAAAAGGCACTTAAAAATTATAAAATTGGTTTAAAATTATACAAAAAATATTAATAAGCAATAATTACTACCAAAGCGTTTGTTTTGTCACCACAATTCAATTTTTTATATTCAAATGTTCAAAATGTAGGCAAAATGCACAATTTAACCCCACGCAATAAAAAATGCTCGTAAAATTTAAAATTTTGTTCGAAATAATGGTAAATAGACAAGTTTAAACAAAACTTGTTTATTTTTTTGTTATTTTGAACAAAATATTAAATTTTCACGTCCATTTTTATGTTGCGTGAGGTTAAATGGTCCATTCTACCAAAATTTTGAACAATTGGATTATGCAAAAAATAGATTTGTGGTGATCAAACACACGCTTTGGTGGTAATTTTTGCTTATTTATATGTTTTTTTGTATTTTTATTCATTATTTGTCCATATGAACGTCATTTTGAAGAATTAATACCAAAATTCTACCAAAGTTTATTTTACCACCACAACTCAATTGTTTCATTTTTAAATTGATCAAATGTCGGTAAATGGAGAAAAATCACCCAAAATGTTATTAAATTGCACTTAAAAATTAAATATTTGGTTCAGTAAAACAAAAAACGACAAGTTTTGTATCAATTTGTCAATTTACCGATATTTTGATTCATATATTTGAATTTAAGGTGCAATTCAATGAACATTTGGAGTGAAATTTTCCATTCACCCGTTATTTCGTTAAGATTTTGGTACATATCGTTCTAATTGACGTTCAAATAGAAAAAAAAGAACAAAAACACAAAAAAAAATATTAAAAAGGAAAAATTACTACCAAATCTTGAGCAAAAATTACAACCAAAGTGTAAGTTTTGTCACAACAATTCAATTTTTTAATATGTTAATGGTTCAAAATGTTCAAAATGACGGTAAGATGGAGAATTTCACCCCAAATGACAATAAATTGCACTTGAAAATTAAATATTTGGTTCAATATAACAAAAAACGACAAGTTTTGTGTCAATTTTTCAATTTGCCGTTAATTTGATTCATATTTTTAATTTTAAGGTGCAATTCAATGTCTTATGGAGTGAAATTTTTACATTCACCCATTATTTTGTAAAGATTCTGGTACATTTCGTTTAAAATGACGTTCAAATAAAACAAAAACACAAAAACAATATTAAGCAAAAATAACTACCAAAGATTATATTTTTTTACCTCATTTAAATTTTTTGATATTTAAATTGTTCAAAATGTGGGTAAAATGCACAAATTAACCCCACGCAATATTAAAATGCACGTTTAAATTTTAAATTTGGTTCGAAATAACGGTATATAAACAAATTTACACAAAACTTGCCTGTAATACCGTTATTTCGAACAAAATATTCAATTTTTTGTGAATTTTGACGTCAGAATGACGTTCAAATGGACAAATAATGAACAAAAACACATAAAAAACTTAATAAGCAAAAATTACTACTGAAGCGTGTGTTTTATCCTCAAATCAATTTTTTGTTTTTTAAATTGTTCAAAATGTTGGTAAAATGCACAATTCAACCCTACGCAAAATAAAACTGCAAGTTAAAATTGTTAATTTTGTTCGAAATAACGGAAAATAGACAAGTTTACACAAAACTTGTCAATTTTACCATTATTGTGAACAAAAAATTACATTTTCACGTCCATTTAAATGTTCCGTGGGGTTATATTGTCCATTTTTCCCAAAATTTTAGCAACCGCCCAGGTGGCTCAGTGGTTAAAGCTGTGGCAGTTGGAGCGGGAGGTACCGGGTTCGAATCCCGATAGGGGCAGGATGCAAAAGGGATTTTTCACCTTCTGATTACGATCGGTGGTGAAAATGAACACATCTATGACCCCCTGTTGGAGTGCAGATCTCATGGGCTGACCCATCTTCCATGTCAGTACTATAGGCTGGCATTGAGCTATGCAATGTGCAGATGGTTCTACGAAAATCAGACCTATAGCCATACGTCCTCGATTTGGCCGTAAAGGCGTTAAGTAGGACGTAAATAAGCGAACCGCGAAAGAGCTGGGAGAGCCTTGAGCCCCAAAAAAAGAAAGCATAGATTAAAATATAAAAAAAAAAAAAAAAAAAATTTTGCAATTGGAATATACAAAAATAGATTTGTGATGATAAAACACACGCTTTGATAGTAATTTTTGCTAACTTATATTTAGTTTGTATTTTTATTCATAATTTGTCCATATGAACGTCATTGTGAACAAGTTTACCAAAATTTTACCAAAGTTAATTTGATCACCACAACTAAACTGTTTCATATTAAAATTGTTCAAATTGTCGGTAAAATGGAGAATTTTACCCCAACTGACATTCAATTGTACTTAAAAATAAAATATTTGATTCATAATAACGGTTAAAACGACAAGTTTTTTGTGAACTTGTCAATTTATCGTTATTTCAATTAGAATATTTAATTTCTAGGTGCAATTTTATGTTATTAGGGGTAAAATTCTCCATTAACCGATTTTTTTGTTAAGACTCTGGTACATATCGTTCAAAATGACGCTCAAATGGACAAATAATGAACAAAAACACAAAAAAATATAATTAAGCAAAAATAACTACCAAAGCGTGTGTTTTGTCACCAAAACTAAATTTTTTATATTTAAGTTGTTCAAAATGTGGGTAAAATGCAAATTTTTACCCCACGCAATAGAAAAATACACGTAAAAATTCAAAATTTGGTTCGAAATAACGATAAATAGACAAGTTTACACAAAACTTGTCTGTTTTAGCGTTATTTCGAACACAAAAGTAAATTTTACGTGCAATTTTTGTTGTGCGAGGTTAAATGGTCCAATATACCCACAATGTGAACAATTGAAATATAAAAAAATTTTGATGTGATGATAAAACACACGCTTTGGTAGTAATTATTGCTAATTTATATTTTTTTGTGTTTTATTCCTTATTTGTCCATTTGAACGTCATTTTGAACAATTAATACCAAAATTCTACCAAAGTGTGTTAAATCACCACATCTCAATTCTTTCATATTGAATTTGTTCAAAATGTCAATTTAATGGAGAATTTAACCCCAAATGACATTTAATTGCAATAAATAATTGAATATTTGTTTCACAACAACACAAAAAAAATACATAAAAGCAAACATTACTACCAAAACGTGTGTTTTGTAACCACAATTCAATTTTTTTGATATTAAAATTATTCAAAATGTGGGTAAAATGCACAATTTAACCCCACGCAATATCAAAGTGCACGTTTAAATTTTAAAATTGGTTGAAAATAACGGTAAATAGACAAGTTCAAACCAAACTTTTCTATTTTACCGTTATTTTGAACAAAACATTTATTTTAAACGTGCATTTTTATGTTGCGTGGGGTTAAATGGTCCATTTTACCCAAATTTTGAACAATTGGAATATACAAAAATAAATTTGTGGTGATAAAACACACGCTTTGGTAGTAATTTTTGCTAATTTATATTTTTCACTTGTATTTTTATTCATTATTAATCTATTTGGACGTCATTTTTAACAAGTAATACCAAAATTCTACCAAAGTTAATTTTATCACCACAACTCAATTGTTTCATATTGAAATGGTTCAAAATGTCGGTCAAATGAGGATTTTTACCCCAAATGACATTAAATTGCACTGACAACTTGTCTATTTACCGTTATTTCGATTTACATATTTTATTTTAAGATGCAATCAAATGTCATTAGGGGTGCAATTCTGCATTCACCCATTATTTTGTTAAGATTTTGGTACATAACGTTCAGAATGATGTTTAAATGACAAATAATGGACAAAAACAAAAAAAAATATATATAAGCAAAAAATACTACTAAAGCGTGTGTTTTGTCACCACAACCCAATTTTTTGATATTTAAATTGTTCAAAATGTGGGTAAAATGCAAAATTTAACCCCACGCAATATCAAAATTCACGTAAAAATTTAAAATTTGGTTCGAAATAACGGTAAATAGACAAGTCGACACAAAAATTGTCTGGTTTACCGTTCTTTTGAACAAAATATGAAATTTTTACGTGCATTTTTATGTTGTGCGTGGTTAAATGGTCCATTTTACCTACATTTTTGGCAATTGAAATATAAAAAAATAGAGCTGTTTTGATTAAATACACGCTTTGGTAGTAATTTTTGCTAATTTATATTTTTTTTTGTGTTTATATTTATTATCAATCCATTTGAACGTTATTTTGAACAATTAATACCAAAATCCTACCAAAGTATGTTTTATTACCACCACTCAATTGTTTCATATTAAAATTGTTCAAAATGTCGGTTAAATGGAGAATTTAAGCCCAAATGACATTAAATTGCACTTAAAAATAAAATATTTGATTCAAAATAACACAAAAAAAATATTAATTAGCAAATATAACTACCAAAACGTGTGTTTTGTCACCACAATTCCATTTCTTTATATTTAAATTGTTAAAAATTTGGGTAAAATGCACAATTTAACCCCACGCAATATAAAAATGCGCGAAAAAATTTAAAATTTGGTTCGTTCAGAGTTTACACAAAACTTGTCTGTTTTACCGTTATTTCGAACAAAATAGTAAATCTGACGTGCATTTTAATGTTGCGCGGGGTGATGGTCCACTTTACTCACAATTTGATTAATTGAAATATAAAAAAATTGAGCTGTGATGATAAAACACACGCTTTGGTAGTAATTTTTGCTTATTTAAAATTTTTTTTTGTGTTTTATTCATTATTTGTCCATTTGAACGTCATTTTTAACAAGTGATACCACAATTTTCCCAAAGTAAATTTTATCACCACAACTCAATTGTCTCATATTTTAATTGTTCAAAATGTCGGTTAAATTCTTCTCAATTTACCGTTATTTCGCTAAAACTATTAAATTTTTTGGTGCAATTTAATGTTATTTGGGGTAAGACTCTCCATTAACCCATAGTTTTGTTAAGATTTTGATACATTTCGTTCAAAATAACGTTCAAATGGACAAATAATGAACGAAAACACAAAAAAAACTATAACTGGCATAAATTACTACCAAAGCGTGTGTTTTGTCACCAACATTCAATTTTGTTATATTTATATAGTTCAAAATGTGGGTAAAATGCAAATTTAACCCTACGCAATATCAAAATGCACGTAAAAATAAAAAATTTGGTTCGAAATAACGGTTAATAGACAAGTGAACACAAAACTAGTCTGTTTTACCGTTATTTTGAACAAAATATTAAATTTTCACGTGAATTTTTATGTTGCGTGGGGTAACTGGTGCATTTTACCAAAATTTTGAACAATTGGATAATACAAAAACAGTTTTATGGCTATCAAATACACGCTTTGGTAGTAAATTTTGCTAAATTTTTTTTTTTTGTATTTTAATTCATTATCTGCCCATATGAACGTCATTTTGAACAAGTTATACCAAAATTCTACCAGAGTTTATTAAATCACCACAACTCAATTGTTTCATTTTTAAGTTGTTCAAACTAACGGTAAAATGGAGAATTTAACCCCAAATGACATTAAATTGCACTTAAAATTAAATATTTTGTTCAATAAAACAAAAATAGACAAGTTTTGTGTCACTTTGTCAATTTACCGTTATATTGATTCATATATTTAAATACAAGGTGCAATTCAATGACATTTGGAGTGAAATTTTCCATTCACCCATTATTTTGTTAAGATTTTGGTACATATCTTTCAAAATGACGTTCAAATGGACAAAAAACGAACAAAAATACAAAAAAAATATTAAAAAGTAAAAATTACTCCCAAAGCGTGTATTTTTCACCTCAACTCAATTTTTTGATATCTTAAGTGTTCAAAATGTGGGTAAAATGCTCAATTTTACCCCACGCAATATAAAAATGCAAGTTAAAATTTAAAATTTGGTTCGAAATAACGGTAAATAGATAAGTTAACACAAAACTTGTCTGTTTTACCGTTATTTCGAACACAATATTAAATTTTAACGTGCATTTTAAAAATGCGCGGGGTAAAATGGTCCATTTTTGCCATATTTTGAACAATCAAAATATAAAAAAATTGAGTTGTGGTGATAAAACACACGCTTTTGTAGTTATTTTTGCTAATTTATATTTTTTTTGTATTTTGAGTCATTATTTGTTTATTGGAACGTCATTTTGAACAATTTATTCCCAAATTCTACCAAAATGTGTTTTATCACCACAATTAAATTGTTCATATTGAAATTGTTCAAAATGTCAGTCAAATGGAGAATTCACCCCAAATGACATTTAATTGCACTTAATAATTAAAAATTGGGTTTAAAATAACACAAAAAAATATTTATAAGCAATAATAACTACCAAAGCGTTTGTTTTGTCACCACTATTCAATTTTTTGATATTAAAATTGTTCTAAATATGGGTTAAATGAACAATTTTACCCCACGCAATATAAAAATGCACGTAAAAATTAAAAATTTTGTTTGAATAATTGGTAAATAGACAAGTTTTAACAAAACTTGTCTATGATACCGTTATTTTGAACAAAATATTAAATTTTTACGTAAATTTTTATGTTGCGTGGGGTAAAGTGGTCCATTTTACCAAAATTTTGAACAATTGGATTACACAAAAATTGATTTGTGGTGATAAAACACACTTTTTGGTAGTAATTTTTGCTAATTTTTTTTTTTTTTTATATTTTAATTCATTATTTGTCCATATGAACGTCATTTTGAACAATATATACCAAAATTCTAGCAAAGTTAATTTAATCACCACAACTCATTTGTTTCATTTTTGAATTGTTCAAAATGTCAGTTCAATGGAGACTTTTAACCCAAATGACATTTAATTGCACTTAAAAATTAAAAATTTGGTTCAATAGAACAAAAAAAGACAAGTTTCGTGTCAAATTGTCAATTTCCTGTTATTTTGATTCATAATTTTAATTTTAAGGTGCAATTCAATGTCATTTGGAGTGAAATTTTCCATTCATTCATTATTTTGTTAAGATTTTGGTACATATTGTTCAAAATGACGTTCAAATGGACAAAAAACGAACAAAAACACAAAAACAATATAAAACAAAATTGACTACCAATGATTATGTTTTTCCACCTCAACCCAATTTTTTGCTATTTTAGTTGTTCAAAATGTGGATAAAATGCACAATTCTACCCCACGCAATATAAAAATGCACGTTAACATTAAAAATTTGGTTCGAAATAACGGTAAATAGACAATTTTACACAAAACTTGTCTGTTTTACCGTTATTTCGAACAAAATATTTAATTTTTACGTGCATTCACGTGGTTAAATTGTCCTTTTACCCACATTTTGGACAATTGAAATATAAATAATATTGAGTTATGGTGATAAAACACACGCTTTGGTAGTACATTTTGCTTATTTATATTTTTGGTTTTAACACCACATCTCAATTGTTTCATAATAAAATTGTTCAAAATGTCGGTCAAATGGAGAACTTTACCCAAAATGATATTTAATTGCACTTCAAACTTAAATATTTGGTTTTTGATAACACAAAAAAAATATTAATAAGCAACAATTACTACAAAAGCGTAAGTTGTGTCACCACAATTCGATTTTTTTATATTTAAATTGTTCAAAATGTGCGTAAAATGCACAACTATACCCCAGGCAATATGAAAATGCCCTTAAAAATTTAAAATTTTGTTCAAAATAACGGTAAATAGACAAGTTAAAACAAAACTTGCCTATTTTACCGTTATTTCGAAAAAAATATTAAATTTTAACGTTTATTGTACTCACATTTTGGACAAGCGAAATATAAAAAAATTGGGTTGTGGTGATAGAACACACGCTATGGTAGTAATTTTTGCTAATTTATATTTTTTTTGTGTTTTTATACCAAAAAATTTATACCAAAATTCAACCGAAGTTAATTTAACCACCACAACTCAATTGTTTCATATTGAAATTGTTTAAAATAATTTTTGAATGGAGAATTTTAGCCACTTTGACAATTAATTGCACTAAAAAATTAAATATTTGGTTCAAAATAACACAAAAAAAATTTAAATCAGCAAAAATTACTATTTAAGCGAGTGTTTTGTCACCACAATTCAATTTTTTTATATTTAAATTGTTCGAAATGTGGGGGAAATGCACAATTTAACACCACGCAATATATAAATGCACGTTCAAATTTAAAATTTTGTTTGAAATAACGGTAAAGAGACCAGTTTACAAAAAACTTGTCTTTTTTATCGTTTCGAACAAAATATTAAATTTTAACGTGCATTTTAGAGTTGCGCGGGCTTAATGGTCCATTTTACCCACATTTTGGACAGTTAAATTATACTTAATAGATTTGTCATGATAAAACACCCGCTTAGGTAGTTATTTTGCTAGTTATGTTTTTTCTTGTGTTTTTATTCATTTGTCCATTTGAACGTCATTTTGAACAATAAATACCAAAACTCTACCAAGGTGTGTTATATCACCACAACTCAATTGTTTCATATTGTTTTCGTTCGAAAAATCGGTTAAATGAAAAATTTCATCCCAAATGACAATAAATTGCACTTAAAAATTAAATATTTGGTTCAAAATAACACAAAAAAATATTAAAAAACAAAAATTACTACCCAACAGTGTTTTGCCATCATAATTCAATTTTTTATATTTAAATTGTTCAAAATGTGGGTAAAATGCACAATTTAATACCACGCTATATTAAAATGAACGTAAAAATTTAAAATTTGGTTGAAATAACGGTAAATAGACAAGTATTAAAAAAACTTGTCTATTTTACCGTAATTGTGAACCAAATATTAAATTGTTACGTGCATTTTGATGTTGCGTGGGGTTATATTATCCATTTGTCCAAAAATTTGATCAATTATTATATACAAAAATAGATTTGTGGTGATAAAAAAAACGTATAAATAGAAATTTTAGCTTATTTATATTTTGTTTGTATTTTTATTCATTATTTGTCCATTTGAACGTCATTTTGAACAATTATTACCAAAATTATACGAAAGTTAATTTTATTACCACAACTCAATTGTTTCATATTTAAATTGTTCAAAATGTTGGTTAAATGGAGAATTTCAGCCAAATAACATTAAATTGCACTTAAAAATTGAATATTTGGCTCAAAATAACACAAAAAAAATTATTAATAAGCAAAAATTAGTACCAAAGCGAGTGTTGTGTCACCACAATCTAATTTTTTAATTTTTTTATTGTTCAAAATGTGGGTAAAATGCACAATTTAATCCCACGCTTTATTAAAATGCACGTAAAAAATTTTAAACTTTCTTCGAAATAACGGTAAATAGTCAATTTTTAACAAAACATGTTTATATTACCGTTATTTTGAACAAAATATTAAATATTAACTTGATTTTTAATGTTTTGTGGGGTTAAATGGTCCATTTTACCAAAATTTTGAACAATTGGATTATACAAAAATAGATTTTTGGTAATTAAACACACGCTTTGGTAGAAATTTTTGCTAATTTATATTTTGTTTGTATTTTTATTCATTGTTTGTCCATATGAACGTCATTTTGAACAAGTAATACCAAAATCGTACCAAAAAGTGTTTTATCACCACAACTCAATTGTTTCATATTTAAATTGTACAAAGTGTTGGCTTAATGAAGAATTCACCCCAAATGACATTATTTGACGTGTGTTTTGTCACCACAATTCAATTTTATTATATTTAAGTTGTTCAAAATGTGAGTAAAATGCACAATTTAACCCCACGCATTTTAAAAATGAAAGTGAAAATTAAAAATTATGTTCAAAATAACGGTTGTTAGACAAGTTTAAACAATTCTTGTCTATTTTACCGTTATTTTGAACAAAATGTTAAATATTTAGATGCATTTTTATGTTGCGTGGGCTTAAATGCTCCATTTTACCAAATTTAGAACAATTAGATTATACAAAAATAGATTTATGGTGATAAAACACACGCTTTGGAAGTAATTTTGGCTGATTTATATTTTGTTTGTATTTTTATTTATTATTTCACCATTTGAACGTCAGTTTGAACCAGAAATACCCAAATTTCTACCAGAGTTAATTTTATCACCACAACTCAATTGTTTCATATTAAAATTGTTCAAAATGTCGGTTTAATGGAGAATTTCCCAAATGACATTTAATTGCACTTTTAAATTAATGTTTGGTTCAAAATCACGGTCTTAACGACAAATTTTGAGTCAACTTGTCTATTGACCGTTATTTCGATCCAAATATTTAATTTTAAAGGAGCGATTTTATGTCATTTTGGGTTAAATTCTTCATTTCCCCTTTATTTTGATAAGATTTTGGTACATATCGTTCAAAATGACGTTCAAATGGACAAATAATGAACAAAAACACAAAAACAATATTAACTTGCAAATATTACTACTCAAACGTGTGGTTTGTCACCAAAATTCAATTTTTTGATATTAAAATTGTTCAAAATGTGGGTAAAATGCAAAATTTGACCCCACGCAAAATGAAAATGCACGTAAAAATTTAAAATTGGGTTCGAAATAACGGTAGACAAGTTTACACAAAAATATTAAATTTTTACGTGAATTTTTATATTGCGCAGAGTTAAATTGTTCACCCACATTCTTGACAAGTTAAATATAAAAAAATTGAGTGGTTGTCATAAAACACACGCTTTGGTGGTATTTTCTGCTGATTTATATTTTTTTTTGTGTTTATATGTATTATTTGTCCATTTGAACGTCATTTTGAACAATAAATACCAAAATCTACTAAAGTGTGTTTTATTACCTCAACTCAATTGTTACATATAAAATTTGTTCAAAATGTCGGTTAAATGGAGGATTTTACGTTAAATGACATTAAATTGCACTTAAAATTAAATATTTGCTCAAAACAACACAAAAAAAAAACATTGATAAGCAAAAATTACTACCAAAGCGTGTGGTTTGTCACCACAATGCCATTTTTTTGATGTTGAAATTGTTCAAAATGTGGGCAAAATGAACAAATCAACCCCACGTATCATCTAAATACACGTGACAATGACATAAAATACACGTGACAATGACAATGACATAAAATCGCACCTTAAATTAAATATTTTAATCGAAATAACGGTCAATAGACAAGTTGACTCAAAATTTGTCGTTAAGACCGTGATTTTGAACCAAACATTTAATTTTAAAGTGCAATTGAATGTCATTTGGGAAATTCTCCATTTAACCGACATTTTGATTAATTTAAAATTAAATAATTGAGTTGTGGTGATTAAATTAACTCTGGTAGAATTTTGGGTATTTTTGGTTCAAACTGACGTTCAAATGGACAAATAATGAATAAAAATACAAACAAAATGTAAATCAGCCAAAATTACTACCAAAGCGTGTGTTTTATCACCATAAATCTATTTTTGTATAATCCAATTGTTCAAAATTTTAGTAAAATGGACCATTAAATCCCACGCAACATAAAATGCACCTTAAATTAATATTTTGTTCGAAATAACGGTAAACCAGACAAGTTTTGTGTAAACATGTTTATTTCGAACAGAATTTCAAATTTTTACGTGCATTTTTATATTGCGTGGGGTTAAATTGTGCATTTCGAACAATTTATAAATAAAAAAATGGAATTGTGGTGACAAAACACACGCTTTGGTAGAAATTTTTGTTGATTTGTATTTTTTGTGTTATTTTGAACCAAATATTTTATTTTAAAGTGCAATTAATTGTCATTTGGGCTAAAATTCTCCATTTAAATATTATTTTGAACAAAATTAATATAAAACAATTTAGTTGTGTTATTTTGAACCAAATACTTTATTTTTAAGTGCAATTAATTGTCATTTGGGCTAAAATTCTCCATTTTAATATTATTTTGAACAAAATTAATATGAAACAATTGAGTTGTGGTGATATAATTAACTTTGGTAGAATTTTGGTATAAATGGTTCAGAATGACGTTGAAATTACCCAATAATGAATAAAAACACAAAAAAAAATATTTATTAGCAAAAATTACTACCAAAGCGTGTGTTTTATAACCACAGCACAATTTTTTTATATTTCAACTGTCCAAATGTGGGTGAAATGCACAACTTCACCTCGCGCAACATTAAAATGCACTTAAAATTTAAATATTTTGTTTGATATAACGGTAAAACAGATAAATTTTGTTTAAACTTATCTATTTACCGTTATTTCGAACAAAATATTAAATTTTTACGTGCACTTACATATTGCTTGGGGTTATAAAGTCCATTTAACCCACATTTTGAACAATTTTAATATCAAAAAATTGATTTGAGGTGACAAAACACACGCTTTGGTAGTAGTTTTTGCTTATTTATATTTTTTTTGGTGTTGTTTTGAACCAAATATTTAATTTTTAAGTGCAATTTAATGTCATTTGGGGTGAAATTCTCCATTTAACAGACATTTTGAACAATTTTAATACGTTACGTTTTAATTGTGGTGATAAAACACTTTTTGGTAGAATTTTGGTATTAATTGTTCAAAATGACGATCAAATGGACAAATAATGAATAAAAACATATTCAAAAATAAAAATAAGCAAAAACTACTATCAAAGCATGTGTTTTATCACCAAAATTCTATTTCTGTTTATTTCAATTAACGATCAATAGACAAGTAAATACAAAACATCTCTGTTTTACCGCTATTTCGAACAAAATATTAAATTTTTACGTGCATTTACATATTGCGTGGGGTAATTTTGTCCATTTAACCCACATTTTGAACAATTTCAACATAAAAAAAATTGAATTGTGGTAACAAAACACACGCTTTGGTAAAAATTTTTGCTTTTGATTATTTTTTTTGTGTTATTTTGAACCAAATATTTAATTTTTAAGTGCAATTCTCCATTTAACCGACAAAAAAAACAATTTCAATATGAAACAATCCAGTCGGGATGATAAAACACACTTTGGTTGAATTTTGGTATTTATTGTTTAAAATGACGTTCAAAAGGACAAATAATGAATAAAAACACAAAAAAAATATGAATTAGCAAAAATTACTTCCAAAGCGTGTGTTTTATCACCACAAATCTATTTTTATATATTTCAATTATCCAAAATGTGGGTAAAATGGGCCACACACCCCGCGCCACTTAAAAATGTTCGCCAAAATTTAATATTTAATTCGAAATAACGGTAAAACAGACCAAATTTGTGAAAACTTTACTACTACCAAAGCGTGTATTTGATCACCATAAATCTATTTTTGTATTATTCAATTGTTCAAAATTTTGTTAAAATGGACCATTTACCCCACGCAACATAAAAATGCACGTGAAAATTTAATATTTTGTTCAAAATAACGGTAAAACAGACAAGTTTTGTGTAAACTTGTCTAACAACCGTTATTTCGAACCAAATTTTTAATTTTAACGTGCATTTTGATATTGCGTAGGGTAAAATTTGCATTTTACCCACATTTTGAACTATATAAATAAAACAAAATTGAATGTTGGTGACAAAACACACGCTTTGGTAGTAATTTATGCCAGTTATAGTTTTTTTGTGTTTTTGTGCATTATTTGTCCATTAAAATCTTAACAAAACATCAAAATCTTAACAAAACTATGGGTTAATGGAGAGTTTTACCCCAAATAACATTAAATTGCACCAACAAATTTAATTGTTTTAGCGAAATAACGGTAAATAGAGAAGAATTTAACCGACATTTTGAACAATTAAAATATGAAACAATTGAGTTGTGGTGATAAAATTTACTTTGGTAGAATTTTGGTATCACTTGTTAAAAATGATGGTCAAATGGACAAATAATGAATAAAACACAAAAAAAAAATTTTTAATAAGCAAAAATTACTACCAAAGCGTGTTTTTTTATCATCACAGCTCAATTTTTTTATATTTCAATTAATCAAATTGTGAGTAAAGTGGACCATCACCCCGCGCAACATTAAAATGCACGTCAGATTTACTATTTTGTTCGAAATAACGGTAAAACAGACAAGTTTTGTGTAAACTCTGAACGAACCAAATTTTAAATTTTTTCGCGCATTTTTATATTGCGTGGGGTTAAATTGTGCATTTTACCCAAATTTATAACAATTTAAATATTAACAAATGGAATTGTGGTGACAAAACACACGCTTTGGTAGAAATTTTTGCTAATTAATATTTTTTTTGTGTTATTTTGAATCAAATATTTAATTTTTAAGTGCAATTTAATGTCATTTGGGCTGAAATTCTCCATTTAACCGACATTTTGAACAATTTTAATATGAAACAATTGAGTGGTGGTGATAAATCATACTTTGGTAGGATTTTGGTATTAATTGTTCAAAATAACGTTCAAATGGATTGATAATAAATATAAACACAAAAAAAATATAAATTAGCAAAAATTACTACCAAAGCGTGTGTTTTATCAAAACAGCTCAATTTTTTTATATTTCAATTGTCCAAAATGTAGGTAAAATGGACCATTCAACCCCGCACAACATAAAAATGGACGTAAAAATTTCATATTTTGTTCAAAATAACGGTAAACCAGACAATTTTTGTGTAAACTTGTCTATTTACCGTTATTTCGAACCAAATTTTAAATTTTTACGTGCATTTTGATATTGCGTGGGGTTAAATTTTGCATTTTACCCACATTTTGAACAATTTAAATATCAACAAATTGGATTGTGGTAACAAAACCCACGCTTTAGTAGTATTTTTTGCTTATAAATATTTTTTATTGTTTTTGTCCATTATTTGTCATTTAAACATCATTCTGAACGTTATGTACCAAAATCTTAACAAAATAATGGGTGAATGCAGAATTTCACCCCTAATGACATTTTATTCCATCTAAAAATAAAATATTTAAATCTAAAATATTTAAATCGAAATAATGGTAAATAGACAAGTTGTCAGTGCAATTTAATGTCATTTGGGGTAAATATCCTCATTTGACCGACATTTTGAACCATTTCAATATGAAACAATTGAGTTGTGGTGATAAAATTAACTTTGGTAGAATTTTGGTATTACTTGTTAAAAATGACGTCCAAATAGATTAATTATGAATAAAAATACAAGTGAAAAATATAAATTAGCAAAAATTACTACCAAAGCGTGTGTTTTATCACCACAAATTTATTTTTGTATGTTTCCAATTGTTCAAAATTTGGGTAAAATGGACCATTTAACCCCACGCAACATAAAAATGCACGTTTAAAATTAATGTTTTGTTCAAAATAAAAATAGAAAAGTTTGGTTTGAACTTGTCTATTAACCGTTATTTTGAACCGATTTTAAAATTTTAACGTGCACTTTGATATTGCGTGGGGTTAAATTGTGCATTTTCCCCACATTTTGACTAATTTTAATATCAAAAAATTTAATTGTGGTTACAAAACACACGGTTTGGTAGTAATGTTTGCTTTAATGTATTTTTTTTGTGTTGTTGTGAAACAAATATTCAATTATTTATTGCAATTAAATGTCATTTGGGGTTAAATTCTCCATTAAATTGACATTTTGAACAAATTCAATAGGAAAAAATTGAGATGTGGTGATTAAACACACTTTGGTAGAGTTTTGAACAATTTTAACATGAAACAATTGAGTTGTGATAATAAAACACACTTTGGTATAATTTAAGGGATTAATTGTTCAAAATGACGTTCAAATGGACAAATAAGGAATAAAACACAAATAAATATAAATTAGCAATAATTACTTCCACAGCGTGTGTTTTATCATCACAACAAAAATTTTTTATATTTCAATTGTTCACATTGTGGGTATATTGGACCATTTAACCTCGCACAACATAAAATTGCACGTAAAATTTACTTTTGTGTTCGAAATAACGCTAAAACAGACAAGTTTTGTGTAAACCTGTCTATTTATCGTTATTTCGAACCAAATTTTGAATTTTAACGTGTATTTTTCTATTGCGTGGGGTAAAAATTTGCATTTTACCCACATTTTGAACAATTTAAATATAAAAAATTTAGTTGTGGTGACAAAACACACGCTTTGGTAGTTATTTTTGCTTAATTATATTTTTTTGTGTTTTTGTTCATTATTTGTCCATTTGAGCGTCATTTTGAACGATATGTACCAAAACCTTAACAAAATAATGGGTAAATGGAGAATTTTACCCCAAATAACATAAAATTGCACCTAGAAATTAAATATTCTAATTGAAATAACGATAAATTGACCAGTTGACACAAAACTTGTCGTTTTAACCGTTATTACGAATCAAATATTGAATTTTTAAGTGCAATTTAATGTCAGTAGGGGTAAAATTCTCCATTTTACCGACAATTTGAACAATTTTAATATGAAACAGTTGAGTTGTGGTGATCAAATTAACTTTGGTAAAATTTTGGTAAAACTTGTTCACAATAACGTGAAAATAGACAAATTATGAATAAAAATACAAACAAAATATAAATTAGCAAAAATTACTATCAAAGCGTGTGTTTTATCATCACAAATCTATTTTTGTATATTCCAATTGCTAAAATTTTGGGAAAAATGGACAATATAACCCCACGGAACATTTAACTGCACGTGAAAATATAATTTTTTGTTCATAATAACGGTAAAATAGACAAGATTTGTGTAAACTTGTCAATTTTCCGTTATTTTGAACAAAATTAACAATTTAAAGTTGCAGTTTTATATTGCGTGGGGTTGAATTGTGCATTTTACCAACATTTTGAATAATTTAAAAAACAAAAAATTGATTTGTGGTGATAAAACACACGCTTCAGTAGTAATTTTTGCTTATTAAGATTTTTTTTGTTTCTGTTCATTATTTGTCCATTTAAACGTCATTCTGACGTCAAAATTCACAAAAAAATTTAGAATTTTGTTCGAAATAACGGTATAACAGACAAGTTTTGTGTAAACTTGTTTATTTACCGTTATTTCGAACCAAATTTAAAATTTAAACGTGCATTTTTATATTGCGTGGGGTTAAATTGTGCATTTTACCCACATTTTGAACAATTTAAATATAAAAAAATTTAAATGAGGTAAAAAAATATAATTTTTGGTAGTTATTTTTGCTTAATATTGTTTTTGTGTTTTTATTTTATTTAAACATCATTTTAAACGAAATGTACCAGAATCTTTACAAAATAATGGGGAAATGTTAAATTTCACTCCAAAAGACATTGAATTGCACCTTTAAATTAAAAATATGAATCAAATTAACGGCAAATTGACAAATTGACACAAAACTTGTCGTTGTTTGTTATATTGAACCAAATATTTAATTTTCAAGTGGAATTTGTTGTCATTTGGGGTAAAATTCTCCATCTTACCGTCATTTTGAACATTTTGAACAATTAACATATTAAAAAATTGAATTGTAGTGACAAAACTTACTTTTTAGTAGTAATTTTTGCTCATTTATATTTTTTTTGTGTTATTTTGTATCAAATATTTAATTTTAAAGTGTAATTTATTTTCATTTGGGCTGAAATTATCCATTTAACCGACATTTTGAACAATTAAATATAAAACAATTGAAATGTGGTGATAAAACACACTTTGCTAGAACTTTGGTATTTATTGTTCAAAATGACGTTCAAATGGACTGATAATGAATAAAAACAGAAAAAAAATATAAATTTGCAAAAATTATCACCAAAGCGTGTGTTTTATAACCACAACTCAATTTTTTTATATTTCAATTGTTCAAAATGTGGGTTAAATGGACCATTTAACCCGGCACATTTTAAAAATGCACGTTAAAATTTAATTTGTTGTTCGAAATAACGGTAAAACAAACAAGCTTTGTGTAAACTTGTCTATTTACTATTATTTCGAACAAAATTTTAAATTTGAACGTGCATTTTTATATTGCGTGGGGTTAAATTGAGCATTTTCCCCACATTTTGAACTCTTTTGGTATCAAAAAATTTGGTTGTGGTAAAAAAACACACGCTTTGGTAGTAATTTTTCCTTTCTTTTATTTTTTTTGTGTTTTTGTTCGTTTTTTTCCATTTGAACGTCAATTAGAACGATATGTACCAAAATCTTAACAAAATAATGGGTGAATGGAAATTTCACTCCAAATGTCATTGAATTGCACCTTAAATTCAAATATATGAATCAAAATATCGGTAAATTAACAAATTGATACAAAACTTGTCGTTTTTTGTTTTACTGAACCAAATATTTAATTTTTAAGTGCAATTTAATAACATTTGGGGTGAAATAAATTTTAAATTTTAAATTTGGTCCGAAATAACGGTAAATAAACAAGTTTACACAAAACTTGTCTGTTATACCGTTATTTCGAACAAAATTCTAAATTTTTTTGTGAATTTTGACGTCAGAATGACGTTTAAATGGACAAATAATGAACAAAAACAAAAAAAAAATCTTAATAAGCAAAAATTACTACTGAAGCGTGTGTTTTATCACCACAAATCAATTTTTTGTTTTTTAAATGATTCAAAATGTTGGTAAAATGCACAATTCAACCCCACGCAATATAAAACTGCAAGTAAAAATTGTAAATTTTGTTCAAAATAACGGAAAATAGACAAGTTTACACAAATCTTGTCTATTTTACCGTTATTATGAACAAAAAATTACATTTTCACGTGCATTTAAATGTTCCGTGGGGTTATATTGTCCATTTTTCCTAAAATTTTAGCAATTGGAATATACAAAAATAGATTTGTGATGATAAAACACACGCTTTGATAGTAATTTTTGCTAATTTATATTTTGTTTGTATTTTTATTCATAATTTGTCTATTTTCACGTTATTGTGAACAAGTTTTACCAAAATTTTACCAAAGTTAATTTGATCACCACAACTCAACTGTTTCAAATTAAAATTGTTCAAATTGTCGGTAAAATGGAGAATTGTACCCCAACTGACATTAAATTGCACTTAAAAATTCAATATTTGATTCGTAATAACGGTTAAAACGACAAGTTTTGTGTCAACTGGTCAATTTATCGTTATTTCAATTAGAATATTTAATTTCTAGGTGCAATTTTATGTTATTTGGGGTAAAATTCTCCATTTACCCATTATTTTGTTAAGATTTTGGTACATATCGTTCAAAATGACGCTCAAATGGACAAATAATGAACAAAAACACAAAAAAATATAATTAAGCAAAAATAACTACCAAAGCGTGTGTTTTGTCACCACAACTAAATTTTTTATATTTAAATTGTTCAAAATGTGGGTAAAATGCAAATTTTTACCCCACGCAATAGAAAAATACACGTAAAAATTCAAAATTTGGTTCGAAATAACGATAAATAGACAAGTTTACACAAAACTTGTCTGTTTTAGCGTTATTTCGAACACAAAAGTAAATTTTACGTGCAATTTTATGTTGTGCGAGGTTAAATGGTCCAATATACCCACAATGTGAACAATTGAAATATAAAAAATTTTTGTTGTGATGATAAAACACACGCTGTGGTAGTAATTATTGCTAATTTATATTTATTTGTGTTTTATTCCTTATTTGTCCATTTGAACGTCATTTTGAACAATTAATCCATTAAATTATACCAAAGTGTGTTTTATTATCACAACTCAATTGTTTCATGTTAAAATTGTTCAAAACTCTACCAAAGTGTGTTTAATCACCACATCTCAATTTTTTCCTATTGAATTTGTTCAAAATGTCAATTGAATGGAGAATTTAACCCCAAATGACATTTAATTGCAATAAATAATTGAATATTTGTTTCACAACAACACAAAAAATATACATTTAAGCAAACATTACTACCAAACCGTGTGTTTTGTAACCACAATTCAATTTTTTGATATTAAAATTAGTCAAAATGTGGGGAAAAATGCACAATTTAACCCCACGCAATATCAAAGTGCACGTTAAAATTTTAAAATCGGTTCAAAATAACGGTTAATAGACAAGTTCAAACCAAACTTTTCTATTTTTCCGTTATTTTGAACAAAACATTAATTTTAAACGTGCATTTTTATGTTGCGTGGGGTTAAATGGTCCATTTTACCCAAATTTTGAACAATTGGAACATACAAAAATAAATTTGTGGTGATAAAACACACGCTTTGGTAGTAATTTTTGCTAATCTATATTTTTCACTTGTATTTTTATTCATTATTAATCTATTTGGACGTCATTTTTAACAAGTAATACCAAAATTCTACCAAAGTTAATTTTATCACCACAACTCAATTGTTTCATATTGAAATGGTTCAAAATGTCGGTCAAATGAGGATATTTACCCCAAATGACATTAAATTGCACTGACAACTTGTCTATTTACCGTTATTTCGATTTAAAATATTTTATTTTTAGATGGAATAAAATGTCATTAGGGGTGAAATTCTGCATTCACCCATTATTTTGTTAAGATTTTGGTACATAACGTTCAGAATGATGTTTAAATGACAAATAATGGACAAAAACAATAAAAAATATTTAAAAGCAAAAAATACTACTAAAGCATGTATTTTGTCACCACAATCCAATTTGTTGATATTTAAATTGTTCAAAATGTGGGTAAAATGCAAAATTTAACCCCACGCAATATCAAAATGCACGTAAAAATTTAAAATTTGGTTCGAAATAACGGTAAATAGACAAGTTTACACAAAAATTGTCTGGTTTACCGTTATTTTGAACAAAATATGAAATTTTTACGTCCATTTTTATGTTGTGCGGGGTTGAATGGTCCATTTTACCTACATTTTGGACAATTGAAATATAAAAAAATTGAGCTGTTTTGATAAAACACACGCTTTGGTAGTAATTTTTGCTAATTTATATTGTTTTTGTGTTTATATTTATTATCAATCCATTTGAACGTTATTTTGAACAATTAATACCAAAATCCTACCAAAGTATGATTTATCACCACCACTCAATTGTTTCATATTAAAATTGTTCAAAATGTCGGTTAAATGGAGAATTTCAGCCCAAATGACATTAAATTGCACTTAAAAATTAAATATTTGATTCAAAATAACACAAAAAAAAATATTAATTAGCAAAAATTTCTACCAAAGCGTGTGTTTTGTCACCACAATTCCATTTGTTAATATTTAAATTGTTATAAATTTGGGTAAAATGCACAATTTACCCCACGCAATATAAAAATGCACGAAAAAATTTAAAATTTGGTTCGTTCAGAGTTTACACAAAACTTGTCTGTTTTACCGTTATTTCGAACAAAATAGTAAATCTGACGTGCATTTTAATGTTGCGCGGGGTGATGGTCCACTTTACTCACAATTTGATTAATTGAAATATAAAAAAATTGAGCTGTGATGATAAAAAACACGCTTTGGTAGTAATTTTTGCTTATTAAAAATTTTTTTTTTGTGTTTTATTCATTATTTGTCCATTTGACCGTCATTTTTAACAAGTGATACCAAAATTCTACCAAAGTAAATTTTGTCACCACAACTCAATTGTTTCATATTTTAATTGTTCAAAATGTCGGTTAAATTCTTCTCTATTTACCGTTATTTCGCTAAAACTATTAAATTTTTTGGTGCAATTTAATGTTATTTGGGGTAAAACTCTCCATTAACCCATAGTTTTGTTAAGATTTTGATACATTTCGTTCAAAATTACGTTCAAATGGACAAATAATGCACAAAAACACAAAAAAACTATAACTGGCATAAATTACTACCAAAGCGTGTGCTTTGTCACAAACATTCAATTTTGTTTTATTTATATAGTTCAAAATGTGGGTAAAATGCAAATTTTACCCTACGCAATATCAAAATGCACGTTAAAATTAAAAATTTGGTTCGAAATAACGGTTGTTAGACAAGTTTACACAAAACTTGTCTGTTTTACCGTTATTTTGAACAAAATATTAAATTTTCACGTGCATTTTTATGTTGCGTGGGGTAAATGGTCCATTTTAACAAAATTTTGAACAATTGAATAATACAAAAATAGATTTATGGTGATCAAATACACGCTTTGGTAGTAAATTTTGCTAATTTATATTTTTTTTGTATTTTAATTCATTATTTGTCATTTGTTAATAGACAAGTTTTCACAAATTTGGTCTGTTTTACCGTTATTTCGAATAAAATATTAAATTTTGGCGAACATTTTTAAGTGGCGCGGGGTAAGTGGCACATTTTACCCACATTTTGGATAATTGAAATATATAAAAATAGATTTGTGGTGATAAAACACACGCTTTGGAAGTAATTTTTGCTAATTCATATTTTTTTTTGTGTTTTTATTCATTATTTGTCCTTTTGAACGTCATTTTAAACAATAAATACCAAAATTCAACCAAAGTGTGTTTTATCATCCCGACTGAATTGAATCATATTGAAATTGTTCTTTTTGTCGGTTAAATGGAGAATTGCACTTAAAAATTAAATATTTGGTTCAAAATAACACAAAAAAAATAATCAAAAGCAAAAATTTTTACCAAAGCGTGTGTTTTGTTACCACAATTCAATTTTTTTTATGTTGAAATTGTTCAAAATGTGGGTTAAATGGACAAAATTACCCCACGCAATATGTAAATGCACGTAAAAATTTAATATTTTGTTCGAAATAGCGGTAAAACAGAGATGTTTTGTATTAACTTGTCTATTGATCGTTAATTGAAATAAACAGAAATAGAATTGTGGTGATAAAACACATGCTTTGATAGTAGTTTTTGCTTATTTTTATTTTTGAATATGTTTTTATTCATTATTTGTCCATTTGATCGTCATTTTGAACAATTAATACCAAAATTCTACCAAAAAGTGTTTTATCACCACAATTAAAACGTAACGTATTAAAATTGTTCAAATGTCTGTTAAATGGAGAATTTCACCCCAAATGACATTAAATTGCACTTAAAAATTAAATATTTGGTTCAAAACAACACAAAAAAAATATAAATAAGCAAAAATTACTACCAAAGCGTGTGTTTTGTCACCTCAAATCAATTTTTTGATATTAAAATTGTTCAAAATAAGGGTTAAATGGACTTTATAACCCCAAGCAATATGTAAGTGCACGTAAAAATTTAATATTTTGTTCGAAATAGCGGTAAAACAGACCACTTTTCTAATAACTTGTCTTTTCATCGTTAATTGGAATAAACAAAAATAGAATTGTGGTGATAAAACACACGCTTTGGTATAAACCTTTGCTAATTAAAATTTTTGGTTTTGTTTTTAATCAATATTTGTCCATTTGATCGTCATTTTGAACAAGTAATACCAAAATTCTACCAAAGTGTGTTTTAATCACCACAAGTCAATTGTTTCATATAATGGAGAATTTTACCCCAAATGACATTAAACTGCCCTTAAAAATAAAATATTTGGTTCAAAACAACACAAAAAAAAACATTAAAAAGCAAAAATTACTTCCACAGCGTGTGTTTTGTCACCACAATTTAATTCTTATATATTTTTATTGTTTGAAATGTGGGTTAAATCCACAATTCAACCCCACGCAATATAAAAATGCAAGCAAAAATTTAAAATTTGGTTCGAAATAACGGAAAATAGACAAATTTAAACAAAACTTGTCTATTTTGCCTTTATTTCGAACAAAATATTAATTTTTCACGTGAATAAATATGTTGCGTGGGGTTAAATGGTCCATTTAACCCAAATTTTGAACAATTGGAATATACAAAAAATAGATTGGTGGTGATAAAACTCACTTTGGGAGTAATTTTGGGAATAATTTTGGCTAATTTATATTTTAATGTATTATTATTCATTATTTGTCCATTTGAACGTAATTTTGAACAAGTAATACCAAAATTTTACCAAAGTTAATTAAATACCCACAACTCAATTGTTTCAAATTTAAATTGTTCAAAATGTCGGTTAAATGGATAATTTTACCCCGAATGAGATTTAATTGCACTTAAAAATTAATATTTGGGTCTAAATAACGGTTAAAACGACCAATTTTGTGTCAACTTGTCTTGTTACCGTCATTTTGATTTAAATATTTTAATTTAAGGTGCAAATCAATGTCATTTGGGGTGAAATTCTCCATTTACCCCATTCTTTTGTTAAGATTTTGGTACATATCATTAAGAATTACATTCAAATTGACAAAATATTGAATAAAACACAAAAACAATATTAATTTGCAAAAAAAACTACTAAACCGTTTGTTTTGTCACCACAACTCAATTTTTTGATATTTAAATTCTTCAAAATGTGGGTAAAATGAATAAATAAACCATTATAAAAAGCACTTTAAAATTTAAAATTTGGTTCGAAATAACGGTAAATGGACAATTTTTACTGTTTAACCGTTATTTCGAACAAAAAATTAAATTTTTACGTGCATTTATATGTTGCTCGGGGTTAAATTGTCCATTTTACCCATATTTTGGAAAATTAAAACATAAAAAAATTGAGTTGTGCTGATAATACACGCGATTTAGTAGTAATTTTTGCTAATTAATATTTTTTTTGTGTTTTTATTTATCATTTGTCCATTTTAACGTCTTTTTGATCAAGTAATACCAAAATTTTACCTTATTGTGTTTAATCACCATAATTCAATTGTTTCTTATTAAATTTGTTCAAAATGTTACTTAAATGGAAAATTTCATTTAATTGAACTTAAAAATTAAAAATTTGGCTCTAAATAACACAAAAAAAAATTTATAAGCTAAAATTACTACCAAAGCGTGTGTTTTGCCAACACACTTCTATTTTTTTGTATTTAAATTGTTCGAAACGTTGGGTAACATGCACAATTAAATCCCACGCAATATGAAAATGCACACGAAGGATATTTAATATTTTTTTCGAAATAACGGTTAAACAGACAAGTTTTGTGTTTACTTGTACCGTAATTTCGAACCAAATTTCAAATATTTACGTGCATTTTTATATTGCGTGGGGTTTAATTGTTTATTTTACCCACATTTGAACGATTTAAATTTAAAAAAATTGAATTGTGGTGACAAAACACACCCTTTGGTGGTAATTTTTGCTTATAAATATTTTTTTGTGTTATTTTGAACCAAATATTTAATTTGTTAGTGCAACCCTATGTCATTTTTGCTGAAATTCTCCATCTAACCGATATTTTGAACAATTTTTTGTGGTTTGAATTAAGTTATGGTGATAAAACACACTTTGGTAGATTTTTGGTCTTAATTGTTCAAATGACGTTCAAATGGACAAAGAATGAATAAAAATACAAAAATAATATAAATTAGCAAAAATTACTACCAAAGCGTGTATTTAATCACCACAACTCAATTTTTTTGTAAACTTTATTTTTCCAAAATGTGGGTAAATTCGACCATTTGTGTAAACTTGTCTATTTACCGTTATTTCGAACAAATATTTAAATAAAACGTGCATTTTTACATTGCGTGTGGTTTAATTGTGCATTTAACCCACATTTGAACAATTTAAATAAAAAAAACTGAATTGTGTTGACAAAACACACGTTTTGGTAGTAATTTTTGCTAATTAATATTTTTTTTGTGTTATATTGAACCAAATATTTAATTTTTAAGTGCAATTCAATGTCAATTGGGGTAAAATTCTCCATTTAACCGACATTTTGAACAATTTCAATATGAAACAATTGAGTTGTGGTTATAAAACAAACTTTGGTAGAATTTTGGTATTAATTGTTCAAAATGACGATCAAATGGACAAATAATGAATAAAAACAAAAAAATAATATAAATTAGTAAACATTATTATCAAAGCGTGTGTTTTATCACCACAACTCAATTTTTTATATTTTAAGTGTCCAAAGTGTGGATAAAATTGACCATTCAACCCAGCGAAACATAAAAATGCACGTAAAAATTAAATATTTTGTTCGAAATAACTGCAGAACAGACAAGTTTTATGTAAACATGTCTATTTACCGTTATTTCGAACAAAATTTTAAATTTTTACGTGCATTTTATATTGCATGGAGTAAAAATGTGCATTTAACCCACATTTTAAACAATTCAAATAAAAAAAAATCGAATTGTGGTGAAAAAACTCACGCTTTGGTAGTAATTTTTGCTTATTAATAATTTTTTTTGTGTTTTTGTTCATTTTTTGTCCATTTGAATTTTAATTTTTTGTCCATTTGAAATTGCACCTTTAAATTAATTGTTTTAATCGAAATGACGGAAAATAGACAAGCTGACACAAAACGTGTCGTTTTTTTCGTTATTTCGAACCAAATATTTAATTTTGAAGTGCAATTTAATGTTATTTCGGGTGTCATTCTCCTTTAAACCGACATTTTGAAAAATTTAAATATGAAACAATTGAGTTGTGGTGATAAAATTAAGTTTGGTAGAATTTTGGTATTAAATGTTCAAAATGACGTTCAAATGGACAAATAATTAATAAAAATGCAAACAAATTAGAAATAAGCAAAAATTACTACCAAAAGCGTGTGTTTTATCACCACAAATCTATTTTGCTATATTTCAATTGTTCAAAATTTGGTCAAAATGGGTTTGTGAGTTGTGGCGATAAAACACACTTTGGTAGAATTTTGGTATTAATTGTTCAAAATGACGTTCAAACGGAAAAATAATGAATAAAATCTAAAAAATTAATTTTAATTAGCAAAAATTATTCCCAAAGCGTGTGTTTTATCACCACAACTCAACTTTTTTATATTCCAATTGTCCAAAATGTGGGTAAAATGGACCATTTTACCCCGCACAACATAAAAATGCACGTACAAATTTAATATTTTGTTCGATTTAACTGTGAAACAGACAAAATTTTTGTAAACATGTTAATTTACCGTTATTTTGAACAGAATTTTAAATTTTTACGTGCATTTTTATTTTGCGTTAAGTTAAATTGTGCATTTTTCCCACATTTTGAACAATTTAAATATTAAACAATTGAGCCACACCAGGGTACTATTTACCACACCACGCCATATTTAAACCAGGAAGTACCACGACCAAGGTGAGGGTGGTACTTGATGGTTCAGCTGTGACTTCGAACGGGAAATCATTGAATGATATACTTTAAGTCGGTCCAACCATTTAAGATTTACAATTAAGCATATTTTTACGTTTCAGAAAGCATCAGAAAGTTTTCACGGCGGACATAGAAAAAATGTTCCGTCAGATATGGGTTCGAGAGAAGAATAGTTCATTTCAACGAATCTTATGGCGAACAACACCCACGGATGAACTAAAAACATACTGACTACGAACTGAAACCTATGGGACCGCCTCTGCACCATTCCTAGCCACGCAAACGATACATCAACTAGCAGAAGATTACGAGAAGCACTATCCCCAAGCGGCCGAAATAACTAAACGTGATTTCTACATGTATGACTTAATGTCCGGTGGAGATGATCTAGAAGAATCAAAGTAACTGGTAAAACAACTTGTTAAGTTACTAGCTCATGGTGTTTTCCCTTAAGAAAATGGACATCCAATAATGAAGAACTAATGAAGTCGATTCCAGAAGAGATTAAAGAAATAACCGCTCGCAATATCAAGGAAAAGGATGATGTCACTGTTAAGGTCCTGGGTTTAGAATTTAATCCATGCTTTGATTATTTTCAATTTAAAGTTTCTCTAGATGATCATACATAACACACAAAACGAACACTGTTATCAGAAGCATCAAGGCTGTTCGATCCAATGGGTTGGCTATCACCTACAACTATTGCAATCAAGATTCTCTTTCAAATGTTATGGTTGGAGAAACTGGAGTGGGATGACAAATTGCCAACCGGAATCCAAGAAACATGGTTAAGGATTCGAACAGAAATGCAAATGTAAGAAAATATCAAAATTAATCGCTGGCTAAATTTAAACTCACATATCAAGTTTGAGCTCCATGGTTTTTCGGATGCGTCGGAAAACGCTTATGGTGCCGTCATATATAGTAAAGTGAATGTTGGTGGCATATACAAGACTAATATTGTGGTGGCAAAGCCTAATATTGTGGTGGCAAAAAAAGGTCGC
>CAWVQQ010000358.1:0-98027 GCA_963932295.1 Tipula lateralis | reverse complement strand
TATGTTGCGTGGGGTTAAATGGTCCATTTTACCCACATTTTGAAAAATTGAAATATCAAAAAGTTGAGTTTTGATGATAAAACACACGCTTTGGTAGTAATTATTTCTAATTTATATATTTTTTGTGTTTTAATTCTTTATTTGTCCATTTGAACGTCATTTTGAACAATTAATACAAAAATTCTACCAAAGTGTGTTATATCACCACCACTTAATTTTTTCATATAAAAATTGTTTAAAATGTAGGTAAACTGTAGAATTTCACCCCAAATGACATTAAATTGCACTTAAAAATTAAATATTCGGTTTTACATAACCGTTTAAAACGACAAGTTTTGTGTCAACTTGTTTATTTATAATTATTTTGATTTGAATATTTAATTTTAAGGTGCCATTTTATGTCATTTTGGGTGAAATTTTCCATTAACCCATTAGTTTGTTAAGATTTGGGTTGATGTCGTTCAACATGACGTTCAAATGGACATAGAATGAACAAAAATACAAAAAAAATAATAATAAGCAAAAATTACTACTGAAGCGTGTGTTATGTCACCACTATTAAACTGTGTAAAATTTATATTGTTAAAAATGAAGGTAAAATGCACAATTTAACCCCACGCAACATAAAAATTTGAAGTTTGGTTCGAAATAACGGTCAATAGACAAGTTTACACAAAACTTGTCTGTTTTACCGTTTTTTCGAACAAAAATATTAAATTTTAACGTCCATTTTAATGTTGCGCGGAGTAAATGGTTAATTTAACCCACATTTTGGACAATTAAAATATAAAACAATTGAGTTGTGGTGATAAAACACACGCCTTAGTAGCAGTTTTTGCAAATTTATATTTTTTTATGTTTTAATACCTTATTTGTCCATTTGAACGTCATTTTGAACAATCAATACCAAAATTCTACTAAAGTGTGTTTTATCACCACAACTCAGTTGTTTCATATTGAAATTGTTCAAAATGTCGGTTAAATGGAGAATTTGAACTCAAATGACATTAAATTGCACTCAAATATTAAATGTTTGGTTCAAAATAACACAACAAAATATATGGGGAAAATGCACAATTAAACCCCACGCAATATCAAAATGCACGTAACAATTCAAAATTTGGTTCGAAACAACGGTAAATAGACAGTTTACAACAAACTTGTCTGTTTCACCGTTATTTTGAACAAAATATTTAATTTTAACGTACATTGTTATGTTGCGCGGGGTTGAATGGATCATTTTACCCTAATTTTCAACAATTGAAATAAAAAAAAATTAAGTTGTGATGATAAAACACACGCTTTGGTCGTAATTATTGCTAATTTATAACTTTTTTTTGTGTTTTAATACCTTATTTGTCCATTTGAATGTCATTTTGAACCATTCATACCAGAATTCTACCGAAGTGTGTTTTATCATCACAACTCGCTTGTTTCATATTGAATTTGTTCAAAAATGTCGGTTAAAGATAGTATTTTACCCCAAATGACAATAAATTGCACTTAAAAATTAAATATTTGGTTTAATATAACGGTAAAAACGACAAATTTTGTTTGAACTTGTCTTTTTACCGTTATCTCGATTACGTGATTTAATTTTGCAACTTTATGTCACTTTGGGTGAAATTTTTCATTTAACCATTATTTTGTTATGATTTTGGTACATATCGTTCAAAATGTCAATTGAGTTGTGTTTAATCACCACGTGTTCTCTCTTAATGGAGAACCTTACCCCAAATGATATTAAATTGCACTTAAAAATTAAATATTTGGTTCAAAATAAAAATATAAATAAGCAAAAATAACTACCAAAGGGTATGTTTTGTCACCACAATTCAATTTTTGTTTTATTTAAATTGTTTAAAATGTGGGTAAAATGCACAATTTAACCCCACGCAATATTTTAATGCACGTAACAATTCAAAATTTGGTTCATAGATAGTTTACACCGGTTAATAGACAGTTTACAACAAACTTGTCTGTTTTACCGTTATTTCGAACAAAATATTAAATTTTTACGTGCTTTTTTATGTTTCGCCGGGATTAATTGGTCCATTTTACCCACATTTTGGACAATAAAAATATCAAAAAATTGAGTTGTGGTGATAAAACACACGTTCTGTTAGTAAGTTTTGCTAACTTATGTTTTTTTTGTGTTTTTGTTCATTATTTGTCCATTTGAACGTCATTTTGAACAATTAATAGCAAAATTCTACCGAAGTGTGTTATATCACCACAACATAATTGTTTCATATTGAAATTGTTCAAAATGTCGGTTAAACGGGGAATTTTAGCCCAAAGGACATTACATTACACTAAAAAATTTAATATTTGGTTCAAAATAACACAAAAAAATATTAATGAGCCAACATGATTACCAAAGCGTGTGTTTTGAAACCACAATTAATTTTATTTAATATTTAAAATGTTCAAAATGTGCGCAAAATTCTCAATTTCATTTCAATCAAAAAAAACTTTGGTATTTTTATGTTGAAAAATATTCCTTATAGTGGAATTTATTTATTTTGTAGTATAAATATATTTCGGCAATCATGTTGCCATCTTCAGTATTTATCATGAACTTAAAAATAAAATTTATTTCCATGCCGTTTTATACTTTTTCCGGGGAAGAGTGTTTTTATTTTCAAGGTATAATATTTTGTGACGTATTTTTCAAATTTAGTTCGTTAAGTTAGTTCGTCATAACAAACCCCACGCAACATTAAAATGTACGTTAAAATTTAAAATTTGGTTCGAAATAACGGAAAATAGACAACATTACACAAAGTTGGTCTGTTTTACCGTTATTTCGAACAAACATTAAATTTTTACGTGCATTTTTATGTTGCGCGGGGTTAATGGTCCATTTTACTTTCATATTGAATTTGTTCAAAATGTCGGTTAAAGATAGTATTTTACCCCAAATGACAATACATTGCACTTTAAAATTAAATATTTGGTTTAATATAACGGTAAAAACGACAAATTTTGTTTGAACTTGTCTTTTACCGTTATCTCGATAAAGTGATTTAATTTTGCAACTTTATGTCACTTTGGGTGAAATTTTTCATTTAACCATTATTTTGTTATGATTTTGGTACATATCGTTCAAAATGTCAATTGAGTTGTGTTTAATCACCACGTGTTCTCTCTTAATGGAGAACCTAACCCCAAATGATATTAAATTGCACTTAAAAATTAAATATTTGGTTCAAAATAAAAATATAAATAAGCAAAAATAACTACCAAAGGGTATGTTTTGTCACCACAATTCATTTTTTGTTTTATTTAAATTGTTTAAAATGTGGGTAAAATGCACAATTTAACCCCCACGCAATATTTTAATGCACGTAACAATTCAAAATTTGGTTCATAGATAGTTTACACCGGTTAATAGACAGTTTACAACAAACTTGTCTGTTTTAACCGTTATTTCGAACAAAATATTAAATTTTTACGTGCTTTTTTATGTTTCGCGGGATTAATTGGTCCATTTTACCCACATTTTGGACAATAAAATATCAAAAAATTGAGTTGTGGTAATAAAACACACGTTCTGTTAGTTAGTTTTGCTAACTTATATTTTTTTTGTGTTTTTGTTCATTATTTGTCCATTTGAACGTCATTTTGAACAATTAATACCAAAATTCTACAGAAGTGTGTTATATCACCACAACATAATTGTTTCATATTGTAATTGTTCAAAATGTCGGTTAAACGGGGAATTTCAGCCCAAAGGACATTATATTAAACTAAAAAATTTAATATTTGGTTCAAAATAACACAAAAAAATATTAATGAGCCAACATGATTACCAAAGCGTGTGTTTTGAAACCACAATTAATTTTATTTAATATTTAAATTGTTCAAAATGTGCGCAAAATTCTCAATTTCATTTCAATCAAATAAAACTTTGGTATTTTAAGTTCAAAAATATTTCTTATAGTGGAATTTATTTATTTTGTAGTATAATATATTTCGGCAATCATGTTACCATCTTCAGTATTTATCATGAACTTAAAAATAAAATTTATTTCCATGCCGTTTTATACTTTTTCCGGGGAAGAGTGTTTTTATTTTCAAGGTATAATATTTTGTGACGTATTTTTCAAATTTAGTTCGTTAAGTATGTTCGTCATAACAAACCCCACGCAACATAAAAATGTACGTTAAAATTTAAAATTTGGTTCGAAATAACGGAAAATAGACAACATTACACAAAGTTGGTCTGTTTTACAGTAAAACAGTAAAATTTCACGTGTCCTTGAATGTTGCGTGAAGTTAAATGGTTCATTTTACTCAAAGTTTGGACAATTAGAATATACATATGTTGATAGATTTGAGGTGATAAAACACACGCTTTGGTCGTAATTTTGGCTTATTTATATTATATTAATATTTTTATTCATTATTTGTCCATTTGAACGTCATTTGAACAATTAATACCAATATTCTACCAAAGTTTATCATATCATCACAACCCAATTATTTCATATTAAAGTGAAATGAAGAATTTCAGCCCAAAAGACATTAAATTTCACTTAAAAATTAAATATTTGGTTCAAAATAACCGATAAAACGACAAGTTTTGTGTCAACTTGTTTATTTACAATTATTTTGATTAGAATATATAATTTTAAGGAGCAATTTTATGTAATTTCAGGTGAAATTCTCCATTAACCCATTTTTTTCGTTAAGATTTTCGTACATGTTTGAACGACATGTACGAAAATCTTTTAAATCTTTTTAATGACGTCCAAATGGACAAATCATGAACAAAAACACAAAACCAATATTAATTAGCCAAAAATACTACTAAAGCGTGTGTTTTGTTACCACAACTCAATTTTTTGATATTTAAATTGCTCAAAATGTGGGTAAAATGCACAATTTAACCCCACGCAATATAAAAATTCACGTAAAAATTTAAAATTTGGTTCGAAATAACGGTAAATAGACAAGTTTTCACAAAATTTGTCTGTTTTACCGTTATTCCGAACAAAATATTAAATGTTTACGTGCATTTTTAGGTTGCGCGGGGTTGAATGGTCCATTTTACCCACATTTTGGACAATAAAGTTATAAAAAAGTTGAGTTGTGGTGATAAAACACACGCTTTGGTAGTAATTTTTGCTAATTTGTATTTTTTTTGTGTTTTTATTAATAATTAATCATTTGAACGTCATTTTGAACAATAAATACCAGAATACTACCGAAGTGTGTTTTATCATCACAACTCAATTGTTTCATATTGAAATTGTTCAAAATTTCGGTTTAATGGAGAATTTTGGCCCCAATTACATTAAACTGCACTTAAAAATTAAATATTTTGTTCAGAAGGACACCAAAAAAAATTACTACCAAAGCGTGTGTTTTGTCACCACAATTCTATTTTTTTATATTTTAATTGTTCAAAATGCTGGTTAAAAGGACAATATTACCCCACGCTACATGAAAATGCACGTTAAAAATTAATATTTTGTTTGAAATAACGATAAAACAGACAAGTTTTGTATTATTTTGTCTATTTATCGTTAATTGGAATATACAAAAGTAGAGTTGTTGTGATAAAACACACGCATTGTTCAAAATGCTGTTTAAAAGGACAATATTACCCCACGCTTCATGAAAATGCACGTTAAAAACTAATATTTTGTTTGAAATAACGGTAAAACAGACAAGTTTTGTATTATTTTGTCTATTAATCGTTAATTGGAATATACAAAAGTAGAGTTGTTGTGATAAAACACACGCCTTGGTAGTAATTTTTGCTAGTTTATATATTTTTTGTATTTTTATTCATTATTTGTCCATTTGGACGTCAATTTGGACAAATACTACCATTATTCTAACAAAGTTTATTTTATCACCACATTTCAATTGTTTTATATTTTAATTGTTCAAAATGTCGGTTAAATGGAGAATTTCACCCAAATGACATTAAATTGCACTTAAAAATTAGATATTTGGTTCAATATAACGGTAGTAACGACCAGTTTTGTGACATTTTGTTGTTTTACCGTTATATCGAATATAATATTTAATTTTAAGGTGCAACTTTATGTTCAATCAAATAAAAATTTGATATTATTATAAGTTCAAAAATATTCCTTATAGTGGATTTTTATTTTTTATATTATTAATATATTTCGGCAATCAAGTTGCCATCTTCAGAATTTATAATGAAATACTGAAGAAGGCAACTTGATTGCCGAAATATATTTATAATATAAAAAATAAAAATCCACAATAAGAAATATTTTTGAACTTATAATATCAAATTTTTATTTGATTGAATTTAAAATAGGAATAAGTCACACATTAGAGAAATTCTTAATATGAATTTCAACAATTCAACTTTATGTTGTTTTGAGTAAAATTTTCCATTTCACCAATTTTTTGTTAAGATTTTGGTACATATCGTTCAAAATGACTTTCAAATGGACAAATAATAATTTAAAAACACAAAAAACATATTAATTAGCAAAAAATACTACTAGAGCGTGTGTTTGGTCACCACAACTTAATGTTTTGATGTTTTAATTGTTCAAAATGTGGGTAAAATGCACAATTTAACCCAACCCTATATAAAAATGCACGAAACAATTTAAAATTTTGTTCGCAATAACGGTAAATAGACAAGTTTACACAAAATTTGTCTGTTTCACGGTTATTTTGAACAAAATATTAAATTTTTACGTGCATTTGAATGTTGCGCGGGGTAAAATGGTCCATTTTACCCTCATTTTGGATAATAAAAATATAAAAAATTGAGTTGTGGTGATAAAGCACACGCTTTGGTAGTAATTTTTGCTAAAATATATTTTATTTGTTTTTTTATTCATTATTTGTACATTTGAACGTCATTTTGAACAAATAATACCACAATTCTACCAAAGTGTGTTTATACACCACAACTCAATTGTTTCATATTGAAATTGTTCAAAATGTTGGTGAAATGGAGAATTTTACCCCAAGTGACATTAAATTGCACTTAAAACTTAAATATTTGTTTCAAATAACACAAAAAAAAATATTTATAAGCAAAAATTAGTTCGAAAGCGTGTGTTTTGTCACCTCAAATCAATTTTTTGATATTAAAGTTGTTCAAAATGGGGGTAAAATGTACATTTTTTCCCCATGCAATATCAAATTGCATGTTAAAATTTGAAATTTGGTTCAAAAAAACGGTTTATAGACAAGTTAACACTAAACTTGTCCATTTTACCGTTATTTCGAACAAACCATTTAAATTTAACGTGCATTTTAATGTTGCGTGGGGTTAAATGGTCCATTTTACTCAAATTTTGAACAGTTAAATTATACATAAATAGATATGTGGTGATAAAACACACGCTTTGGTAGTAATTTTTGCTAATTTATATATTTTTTGTATTTTAATTCATAATTTGAACGTCATTTGAACAATTAATAACAAAATTCACCAAATTTAATTTTACCACCACAACTCAATTGTTTCATATTTGAATTGTTCAAAATGTCGATTAAATGGAGAATTTCACCTCATATGACATAAAATTGCACGTTAAAATAAGATATTTGGTTCAATATAACGGTAATAACGACAAGTTTTGAGTCAACTTGTCAATCTACCGTTATCTCGGTTAGAATATTTAGTTTTAAGGTGCAATTTTATGTTCATTCGGGTAAAGTTCTCCATTTAACAATTTCGTTTGTTGAGATTTTGGTACATATCGTTCAAAATGACGTTCAAATGGAAAAATGATAAACAAAAATCAAAAAAAAAATATTAATTAGCAAAAAATACTACAAAAGCGGGTGTTTTGTCACCATAACTCAATGTTTTGATATTTAAATTGTTCAAAATGTGGGTTAAACACACGATATAACCCCATGCAATATAAAAATGCACGTTAAAATTTAAAATTTTGTACGAAATAACGGTAAATAGACTAAATTACACAAAACTTGTCTTTTTGACCGTTATTTCGAACAAAATATTGAATTTTTTATTATCTGTCCATTTGAACGTCATTTTGAAAAATTAATACCAAAATTCTACCAAAATGTGTTTTATCACCACAACTCACTTGTTTGATATTGAAATTGTTCAAAATGTCAGTTAAATGGAAAATTTTTCTCCAAATGACATTCCTTTACACTTCTTACTTTTATATTTGGTTCAAAATAACACAAAAAAAATATTAATGAGCAAAAATAACTACCAAAGCGTGTGTTTTGTCACCACAATTCTATTTTTCTCTATTTAAATTGTTTAAAATGTGGGTAAAACCCACAATTTAACCTCACGCAACATAAAAATGCGAGTTTAATTTAAAATTTGATTCAAAGTAAAGGTTAATAGAAAAATAAACACAAAACTTGTCTATCTTACCGTTATTTCGAACAAAATATTAAATTTTGACGTGCATTTCTATGTTACGTGGGGTAAATGGTCCATTTTACCCACATTTTGGTCGATTGAAGTATAAAAAAAATTGAGTTGTGGTGATAAAACACACGCTTTGGTATTAATTTCGACTAATAAATATTTTTTTGTGTTTTTATCCATTATTTGTCCATTTGAACGTCATTTTGAACAAATTATACCAAAATTCTACCAAAGTGTGTTTTATCACCACAACTCAATTGTTTCATATTAAAATTGTTCAAAATGTCGCTTAAATGGAGAATTTCAGCCCAAATGACATTTAATTGCACTTCAAAACTAAATGTTTGGTTCAAAACAACACAAAAAAAAATATTAAAAAGCAAATCTTACTACCAAAGCGTGTGTTTTGTCACTACAATTCAAATTTTTAATATTCAAATTGTTTAAAATGTGGATAAAATGCACAATTTAACCCAACGCAACATTAAAATGCATGTTAAATTTAAAATTTGGTTCAAAATAACGGTGAATAGACAGGATTTCACAAAACTTGTCTGTTTTACCGTTATTCTGAACAAAATATAAAATTTTGACGTGCATTTTTATGTTGCGAGGGGTAAATGATCCATTTTACCCACATTTTGGACAATTGAAATATAAAAAAATTAAAATGTGGTGATAAAACTAACGCTTTGGTAGTAATTTTTGCTAATTTAAATTTTTTTGTGTTTTTATTCATAATTTGTTCATTTGAACGACATTTTGATTGATTAATTCCGAAATTCTACCAAAAAGTGTTAAATCATCACATTTCAATTGTTTTGTATTGAAATTGTTCAAAATATCGGTTAAATTGAGAATTTCACCCCAAATGACAGTAAATTGCACTTTAAAATTTCATATTTGATTCAAAATAATACAAAAAAAATATAAATAAGCATAAATAACTACCAAAGCGTGTGTTTTGTCACCACAATCTATTTTTTTTTTGTTTTATTTGTCCAAAGTGTGGGTCAAATGAACAATTTAACCCCAAGCAACATAAAATGCACGGAAACATTTAAAATTTGGTTCAAAATAACGGTAATATACAAGTTTACACAAAACTTGTCTGTTTTACCATTATTTCTAACAGATTATTAAATTTGTACGTGTATTTTAATGTTGCGTGGGGTTAAATGGTCCATTTCACCCATATTTTGAACAATTGGAATATACATAAATAGATTTGTGGTAATAAAACTTACGCTTTGGTTATAATTTTTGCTTATTTATATTATTTTTGTATATTCTATATAAATAGACAAGTTTACACAAAACTTGTCTGTTTTACCGTTATTTCGAACAAAATATTAAATTTTTACGTGCATTTTTATGATGCCTGGGGTAAAAGGTCCATTTGACCCACATTTTGGACAATTGAAATATAAATAAATTGAGTTGTGCTGATAAAACACACGCTTTGGTAGTAATTTTTGCTAATTTATAAATTTTTTATGTTTTTATTCATTATTTGTCCTTTTGAACGTCATTTTGAACCATTTATACCAAAATTCTACCAAAGTTAATTTTATCACCACCACTCAATCTTTTCATATTTTAATTGTTCAAAATGTCGGTTAAATGGAGAATTTCACCCCTAATGACATTAAATTACACTTAAAAATTAAATATTTGGTTCAATATGACGGTTAAAACGACGTTTTGTGTCAACTTGTCTATTTAACGGTGTCTCGATTAAAATATTAAATTTTAAGGTGTATTTTCATGTAATTTGGGGTGAAATTCTCCATTTACCCATTATTTTGTTAAGATTTTGGTACATATCGTTCAAAATGACGTTTTAATGGACAAATAATGAACAAAAATACTAAAAAAATATTAATTTGCAAACAGTACTACCAAACCGTGTGTTTTATCACGACAATTCAATTTTTATATATTTCAATTTTTCGAAATTTTGGTAAAATGCACAATTTAACTCCAGGCAACATAAAAATGCACGTAAGAATTGGAAATTTGGTTCGAAATAACAATAAATAGTCAAATTTACACAAAACTTGTCTGTTTAACAGTTATTTCGAACAAGATATCAAATTTTTACGTGCTTTTTATGTTGCACGGGTTACTGGTAAATTAAATCCACATTAAGGACAGTTGAAATATAAAAAAATTGAGTTGTTGTGATAAAACACACGCTTTGGTAGTAATTTTTGCTAATTTGTATGTTTTTTTGTGTTTTTATTCATTATTTGTCCATTTGAACGTCATTTTGAACAATTAATACCAAAATTCTACCGAAATGTGGTTTATCATCACAACTCAATTGTTTCATATTGAAATTATTCAAAATGTCGGTTTTATAGAAAATTTCAACCCAAATGATATAACATTGCACTTAAAAATTAAATATTTGGTTCACAATAACACCTCAAAAATTATAAGCAAAAATTACTACCAAAGCGTGGGTTTTGTCACCTCAATTCAATTTTTACATATTAAAATTGTTCGAAATGTGGGTTAAAAGGACAATATAACCTCATGCAACATAAAAATGTACGTAAAAATTTAATATTTTGTTCGAAATAACGTTAAAACAGACAAGTTTTGTATTAACTTGTCTATTTATTGTTAATTGGAATATACAACAATTGAGTTGTGGTGATACATACACGCTTTGGTAGTAATTTTTGCTAATTTATATTTTTTTTGTATTTTTATTCCTTATTTGTCCATTTGAACGTCATTTTGAACAATAAATACCAAAATTCTACCAAAGTTCATTTTATTACCAAACTCAATTGTTTCAAATTTTAACTGTACAAAATGTCGGTTAAATGGATAATTTCACCCTTAATGACATTAAATTGCACTTAAAAATGAAATATTTCAATATAACAGTAAAAACGACAGGTTTTGTGTCAACTTGTCTATTTTCCATTATCTCGATTATAATATTTAATTTTTTGGAATAATTTTATGTCATTTGGGGTTAAATTCTCCATTAACTCATTTTTTTTGTTAAGATTTTGGTACATTTTGTTCAAAATGACGTTCAAATGGACAAATAATGAACAAAAACACAAACAAATATTAATTAGCAAAAGTAACTACCAAAGCGTGTGTTTTTTCATCACAATTCTATTTTTTGATTTTTAAATTTTTTGAAATGTGGGTTAAATGCACAATTTTTCCCCACGCACTTTAAAACTGCACGTTTCATTTAAAATTTGGTTCAAAATAACGGTAAATAAACAAATTTACACAAAACTTGTCTGTTTTTTTCGTTTTTTCGAACAAAATATTAAATTTTAAAGTGAATTTTTATGTTGCGCGGTGTTAAATTGTACGTTTTACCCACATTTTGGACAATTGAAATATCAAAAAATTGAGTAGTGATGATACAATACACGTTTTGGTGGGAATTAATGCTAATTTTATATTTTTTATTGTGTTTTTTCAAAATTCAAAATTCTACCAAAGTGTTTTTTATCACCACATTTTAATTGTTTTATATTAAAAGTGTTCAAAATGTCGGTTTAATGGAGAATTTCACCCTCAATAACATTAAATTGCACTAAAAAATTAAATATTTGGTTCGAAATAATACAAAAAAAATATTAAAAAGCTAAAATTATTACCAAACCGTGTGTTTTGTCACCACAATTCAATTTTTGGATATTTAAATTGTTAAAAATGTGGGTTAAATGCACAATTAAACCCCACGCAAATATCAAATGTTCGTAAAAATTAAAAAAAAAATTCGAAATAACGGTAAAAAGACAACTTTTAAACAAAACTTGTCTATTTTACCGTTATTTTGAACAAAATATTTAATTTTAACGTGCGGTTATATGTTGCATGGGGTATAATGGTCAATTATACCCATATTTTGAACCATTAGCATATACATTTATAGATTTGTGGTGATAAAACACACGCTTTGGTAGTAATTTTTGCTAACTTATATTTTTTTTTGTATTTTTATTCATAATTTGTCCATTTAAACGTCATTTTGAACAAGTTATACCAAAATTCTACCAAAGTTAATTTTATGACCTTCACTCAATTGTTTCATATTTTAATTGTTCAAAATATCGGTTAAATGAAGAATTTTACCGCAAATGACATTAAATTGCACTTTAAAATAAGAAATTTGGTTAAAAATTACAGTAAAAACGACTAGTTTTGTGTCAACTTGTCAATTTTCTGTTATTTTGATTAAAATATTTAATTTGTAGGTGAAATTTTATGTCATTTGAGGTGAAATTCCGCATTTACAAATTTTTTTGTCAGGATTTTGGTACTTTCTGTTCAAAATGACGTTCAAATGGACAAATCATGAACAAAAACACAAGAAAAATATTAATTAGCAAAAAATACAACTAAAGCGTGTGTTTTGTCACCACAACTCAATTTCTTGATATTTTAATTGTTCAAAATGTTGATAAAATGCACAATTCTGCCCCACGCAACATGAAAATTTACCTTACAATTTAAAATTTGGTTCGAAATTATGGTGAGTAGACAAGTTGTAGCAGTTTCGATAAAAGAATACATAACTGTTAACAGAAATATCTACTTTGAGGCTTTGGGGCGATCATTTATGGCCGGCTAGAGCTCAGGGTATTGGGGTGGGGCTTCGCAAAGCATAAGTGGATCTTGTCAGGCCGCTTGAAGAGGAATAAGGAACTAGGAGAGGATCATTAGGGAATTGGATGGGAAAGGAGGGAAGGCAAGGATTCAAGGCATGGGTCAACTTACCATTGTAGACTTTGGCTTACCTCTTCATCCTACACTCTTTGCATTTAGCACATCCTGAAAAACAAAAACGCAGAAACTGAAGCGAAAGTGCGAAACATCGTAAAACCGTTTATAATGATTAATTTTATATTTGAAATAAAGATAGAATAATATAATACCAGTTGGTTCAAAAAAAAATGTATGTTAATGTATTCAATTAATTCCTATGTTATAGTTGCCAAAATGTACGCCTATAATAAATTGGCAATTGGAGATTGGAGAGCTTTCATAAGAACAATATGAATATCACACCATAATATATGAATTACTTGAGTAAATTAATAAATTAATATAATTAAATATATATAAATAAATATTAATAAATAGAAATATTTAACTGAGACAAAAAACACGAAATTTAATAATTTTTAAATTAAATAATAAATAAATAAGATTTGTACTTAAATAACTAAATGTTGAATGAAGTCAATGTTGAAGTTGTTAGCGCCGTGCAAAACTATTTCGCGCACTATAGTTCTAACTATTATTAGTCCTTAAAATATGCTTTGCGCACTGTAGTTATTTTGTTTCTTCGTTTGGTTTTCATTCATGATAACTTAATAAGGTTTTTAAATTGGTTTTTGTTTGAGATTTTTTTTTTCTTTTTGTTTATCAGGTTGTAAGGACATTCATGTCATTATTAGCGTTCAAATTGTTTAGCACTATTATCTTGTGGTTTTTCGTTTTTTAATCAATATATGTACAAACATGTGTAAAAGCACAAATATTTTTGTTAGTTCATAATATCATAATATGCACTTTATTTAATTTTTATTATGATAGCGTCTTATTTTCACGAATAAGCAGACATTTTTATTTTTGCAACCTTATAGCACGCTTTCACTCATTTTCACGATAATGTTAATTTGCTTTACTTTAACGAATTTCGTCGACACATTTTGTTTATTATTAGAAACTTAAGATTTGTAGCGGCTCAACATATTTATTGAATAATATTTCAAACCGCTTCTTAATTATTAACGCAACTTTTTCATTGATTCCGAATTTCATTACGTCACGTACTATCGTATAATCGAGGTTAATATAATATTCACAGTTACAAGTGCACCATCTTTATTCCTGTAGAATACTCTCGTTTCGATAGCATATTTAGTACAGTCAGTTGTTATTACCTTTGAATAGATATTTTGTTGTTCGTGTCCGACATCTATTCAAAGTATAATGCACCACATTATTAATTTACATTATCATAATTAGCAACTGCAGTATCTTATTTTGATGTTAATATTTCTCGATCGTGGCGCGCGTGTCCTCCCTCTTGGTTGAGTGACTAGTATAATATATATATGTATATAATTCGGCCATTATTACATTACATATTTTTGGGTGAAATCGACATGTGCGTGGAAAAATGAAATAATTAATTAATTAATAAATTTTGTTTATCTAAATAATAAATTAATTAAAATTAAAAACATTTAAATTATAAACTATTAAATATAAATAATAAATCATAATAAAAATAAAAATATATTGTGTTGGTGTAATTTTATTATGCGTGTGTATTTCAATATTGAGACGGTCTGTCCGAGGAGGACAGGGCGTACAGTGGTGACTCGACGTCCCTGTTTAGAGACAACACACACATAATAAAATCATTCATTACGAGGGATCCGAGGCCGCAAGTTTTTAACACATAAAATCACACATTGCGAGGGATCCGAGGCTGCAAGTTTCACACATCAAACCACACATTGCGAGGGATCCGAGGCCGCACGTTTTACAAATCAAACCATAAAGTGCGAGGGATCCGAGGCCGCATTCAACGAAGGACAGCGAGGGATAGGCAGAAACACGTGTGTCAATAGCTCCCGTGCATCGTGGGACATCGAGGGACAACGCGGGACAACGCGGGTCAAGAACACCGGTTGTGCAATCTACCCCAACCGCGACGGCAAGAGCAGCGGGAAACCAGCGAAATAATAAGCAAGCAGCAGACAACCAGACACACAAAAACGAGGTGCGACAAACAGTAAGTTTTTTTTGTGTTGCACATAGACTACACATTTTTCTTACACAAAAAATTTAATTTTAAATATTTCAAAAAAATTTTTTTTAATTAAAATCAAATTTTCATCATAACTTTACGTAGAATCAATATAATCTTGCTATTTAAAAATAAATGTAATATTTATCCACTGCACACAATAAGTTCACCCTCGTACATACACAGACTTCAACATCCACTTATTCTCTTATACCAAATCGAAGTCCTCCCGCCGTTACCGTCGATTTTACAACTATTTAAAAAAAGAAAAAAAGTTTTATTTAAAACTACAAATAAATATTAAAACCAAAAATATTTTTTGAAGAAGAGACGGTCACCTACGCCCCGCCGACAAAAAAATTTTCATTAACTATAAAACTATACAAATATTCATCCGATAGTTCGAAGCATTCCCTACCTCGTGGTCGAATACATTAGGTCACTAACGCATTTCACACTTTTGCGAGTATTTCAACCCTTCGGGCGGCGAACACATTTTATCAAGGCGTCAGTAATTTCGCATACATAACGTAACAAAACATCAAGTGAAGTGAACAAGAATATGACTAACGAAAACGAGAACATGGACACGAAGGAGGACACACAATTCGGGGAGGTGGCGTCGGTCAGAGCATAGCCTTTACAACCCCTGTGGATGGACGACATCCGGGGATGGATTTCGCTAGCTGAAATCACCTTTGACCTGCAGAAGAATACAAGCGCGAAACAAAAGTATCTGCAGGTCATTTCCGCAATCCCGGCCCACCTCTTCCAAACAACCATACCGGACGTGCTAAGGGATCCACCACAGGATAACCACTATGAGCACCTAAAGTCAATCCTGTTGACCCGTCTCGCGCCGTAGGATGAGCGGCAGCTGGAGGAACTACTTAGGGGTCAGGATTTCGGTGACCGTAAGCCGTCCGAAGCCCTGCGCCACATACAGCCGTTGGCAGGCAACAATTTTGGTGTCCCTATTATTCGCTCCCTTTGGACCCGAAACCTACCAGAATTAATCAGAATCGCATTGGCTGCGCAACCCGACTCGGCAGTTATAGAGACACTGGCCGAGATCGCCGATCGAATGCATGAAAGCATTAGGTTGCAGCAGCCAGAATTACACGCCGTTAAAAACCCGAATCATCCACTAGTAACAGGACCGGCTTATAGACAGACTAGAGGTCGGCAGCGAGATGAGAGAGTCGTAGATGTGCGAAGATCAGCGCCATCCGACTCACTTGACGCTCGATTGACACGTATAGAACAAATAGTCAGCAACATAGCTCTGACTCAATCGAGTTCAAGAGGCCGCCAAGTTCAAAATTTGCCTCGCCGAAATTCGCGTGCACGATCGCGATCACGTTCGCGTTCCCATACATATACACGCAATCGGTATCAGCCAAGACCTCGCCTAGCACACCTAACGAAATCAATTATCGAGAAAACAACACAAATGGACTCTGTTTCTATCACTTCACTTATAAAAAGGACGCTTACAAGTGCGTAAAACCCTGTAGTTACAGAGTTTTCACAGGACCCGATCCAAAAAACGCATAGAGCCCCCGGTCGAATCGGCATCATTACCGACCTTAAATCACGGCCGACTTTTTATTTACGATACATCAAACAATCTTACTTTTCTAATTGATACAGGAGCTGACCTTTCGGTGCTCCCTGTCGGACGATTTTCTACGTCCATATTTTTAAATAAAAAATCCCATGATCTAGTACTAGCAGCCGCCAATGGCACTAAAATAAGCACCTATAGAACGAAATTACTCCAGGTGAACATCAGATTAAAACGAAAGTTCACGCATGCTTTTGTCTTAGCTGCGGTGAACCGTCCGATAATTGGCGCTGATTTTTTAATTAAATTTGGTCTGTTAGTTGATTTAAAAAGAAAACGGCTTATTGATCCAGCCACTCAGCTCTCAATAAATGCCAGTACGGTGTTGGTTGATACTCCCACACCGATATACTTTTCTATCGACAACGGCTACGGCACGTTACTAAAGAAGTTTCCTTCCCTAATAGCGGAGTCGAATTACGATTAACCTGTCAAACATTCCGTGGTACATCATATTGTCACTGAAGGGCATTTACCAGCGTCACGACCACGAAGACTAGATCCCATCCGCCATAAAGCTGCGAAAATGGAATTCCAGCATATGGTCGATTAAGGAATTTGCCGACCATCGGCATCTTCTGTATCTTGTCCGCTACATATGGTCAAGAAAAAAGATCATGATTGGAGACCTTGTGGAGATTATCGTAGATTAAATGTGGTCACTATACCAGATCGATATCCGATACACATACAAAACTTCTCCATGAATTTACATGGAAACACTATATTCTCCAAGAAAGATCTCATAAGGGCCTATCATTTAATTCCCGTTGCACCTGAAGACGTTCATAAGACGGCAATCACCACACCGTTCGGACTATTCGAATTCACACGCATGCCATTCGGACTCCAAAATGCCGCACAAACGTTTCAGAGATTCATAAACGAAGTCGTTCGACATTTGGACTTCGTATTCGTCTATATTGACGACATACTCGTGGCATCTATTAATGATGAACAACACAAACTCCACTTACAATTATTATTTACAAGATTATCAGAGTTTGACATTAGAATCAAGAGCACCAAATGTGTATTTGGCGTCAACACTCTTGACTTCCTCAGCCACAAAATCACTCCTAATGGTATTCTGCCCTCGTCAGAACGAATTAATGCCATTAAGGAATACCCAGCTCCCACTACTATTAGGCGTATAGAGCAATTTATCGGCATGGTCAATTATCACCATCGTTTTATTCCGAAGCTCGCAGAAATGCTCGCCCCAATTCATTCACACTTGGCACTATTACGGACCAAGCCAAAAACGCCAAAGAATTTTTACTGGCCAGAAGAATGCGACAATACATTCAATACACTTAAGAATGCTTTCGCTAATATTACTTTGCTGGTACATCCGCAAAATGAAGTAAAATATAGCATTACAACTGATACATCAAATACGACAGAAGGTGCCGTTCTGCAACAGTATCACAACAATAATTGGGAACCTCTGGGCTTTTTTTCTAAAAAATTATCGAATGCCGAACGTAAATACTCCGCATTCGATCGGGAATTATTAGCAATTTATCTATCCATTAAACATTTTAGATACTTTGTTGAAGGTCGAGATTTCATTATTTACACCGACCACAAACCCCTAACCAAAGCAATTCAGTCTAAAACTAAACGAAATCCAAGGCAATCAATCCATTTGGACTACATAAGTCAATTCACCACGGATATACAGCATGTGAACGGTAAAGACAACGTAGTAGCGGATGCATTTTCCCGCACCATCGATAACACAATCGCGGACGTATCTTCCCGCAATACACATAATACAGCCGCGGATGCATCTTTCCGCCTGGCACATAATACAGTCGCGGACGTATCTTCCAGCTCGACGAATAACAATATCACGAATCATAATTCCAGTACAACAAACATAAACTCAGCCACAATCGAACCACATTTCGACTATAACACTATTATAAAGGCGCAAACAACAGACCTAGAACTTCAGAATTTACTTTCTGGTTCCGAATGTCTGGCCACTTCTTCGGTTAAAATTACAATTATTTAAATTACCTGGCTTTGAGATATCTGCGAAACATCAACGGGCAATAATCGCCCATACATCGCAGAACCATTACGCAAAACAGTATTCACTGCTTTACACAATATTTCACATCCTGGTATCAGTGCGACTCGTAAATTGATTTCTGCTCGCTACTTTTGGCCCAGCATAAACAAGGACATCAATCTTTGGACCAAAGCCTGTTTATCCTGCCAAAAATCTAAAGTCCAGAGACATACAAAATCTCCTCATGGTCTCTTCGAAATTCCACCAGGTCGTTTCGAACACATCCATTTAGATATTGTGGGACCCTTACCCCCATCAAATGGATACACTTATATACTTACCTGTGTCGACAGATTCACACGCTGGCCCGAAGCATATTGCATGACCGATATGTCTGCAACCACTATAGCAACTACATTTGTCCACAATTACATATCCCGATTTGGCGTTCCTCTAGAAATTACTACTGATCAAGGAACGCAGTTCAAGTCCAAATTATTCACTGAGTTAACAAAACTCCTTGGCTCCCATCGGATACGGACAACAGCCTATCATCCACAGGCTAATGGCATGGTTGAACGATTTCACCGCCAACTTAAAGCTTCCCTTAAGGCCAGAGGCAACACTATCTATTGGAGTTCCGAATTACCACTCGTTTTACTTGGTATTCGAGCAACGGTTAAAGAAGATCTGAAGTGCTCACCTGCGGAAATGGTCTATGGCCAAACTATTAAATTACCCGGTGAGTTCTTCGTCGAAAATCCTCTTCCGTCATTGCCCACAACCGACACAGTCGTTGACCAACTACGCACGACAATGCAAAACCTCATCCCCACTGCAACGAGACATTCAAAACAAACTAATATTTTTATACCGAAATCGCTCGAAAATTGCGATTATGTCTTTGTTAGGGTTGATCGAGTTAAGACAGGACTGCAAACTCCATATGAAGGACCATACAAAGTTATACACCGGTTACATAAAAGATTCATTATCTCTATTAAAGGTAAACATCAATCCATTACGATTGATAGATTGAAACCGGCATATGGCATTAACAATTCAGCTGATCAGATAGCAGCTATGACACGACATAAAAAAGTTCGATTTTCTGTATAACATTTCGATATACGCGGGCTCTATCTGCGAAGGGGGTCCTGTAGCGGCTCAACATATTTATTGAATAATATTTCAAACCGCTTCTTAATTATTAACGCAACTTTTTCATTGATTCCGAATTTCATTACGTCACGTACTATCGTATAATCGAGGTAAATATTATATTCACAGTGACAAGTGCACCATCTATATTCCTGTAGAATACTCTCGTTTCGATAGCATATTTAGTACAGTCAGTTGTTTTTACCTTTGAATAGATATTTTGTTGTTCGTGTCCGACATCTATTAAAAGTATAATGCACCACATTATTAATTTACATAATCATAATTAGCAACTGCAGTATCTTATTTTGATGTTAGTACTTCTCGATCGTGGCGCGCGAATTAAATATTAATAAACATTAAATTTATTTTTTAAATAAACTTTTTTATTATATTTTTTTATTTATTAATCTTAAGATTTACTTATACATTTTATTTAATTTAATAACAAACTTTAATGCAATTCTTCAGAATGCCAGTTATGAAATGTCTTACAAACTTATATACAACTCTTCAGAGTGTCAGTTAAGAAATCTTTTTATTAATTATAAATTTTCCTTTATATAGTCTTTTTACTCCCTACTTCTATTTTAATTTATATTATTGGTTTATTCTAATTCCAAGAAATTAAATGGTAAGTAATATATGTAATATAACTTGACCATATATGATTCTAACAAAATTGGTAAGTTATATTAAAATTATTTAATTCTAATCTTCAATAAAAATATATGTATGCATTTGTGTTTCAAAGAAAACAATTGGCAAAACAGAAACAATTATTAGAAAATATATTTTTAATATAATATTACATTATGTGTAATTGATACTTCATTTCTTATGTCTGTTTCATTGTTTATGTCTGTATTGTTATGATATATAACTCCCCCCTTATACAATTTTGGATTCTCCTGAATTCTTTTAACATTAAATTTTATCTGTTTTTGTTTATAAAATATTACAATAATTAAAATTACAATTATTATTACAATTATTACAGACATACTTATTCCTGAATAGATAATAATTTTATGAAACTTTAATTCATTTATTTCATTAATATTTTTCATGGTTTCAATCATTATTTCATTAAAAGTTAAAGTATCATTATTTGATATATATTCTAAATTTGAAATTAAATATTTATTTCTTATTTCTCTTACATTATTATAAAATGTTTCATTATTTAGTTTAATAGTACAATTGTAAAATTTAATAAAATAATTACCATTAAGGTTAAACTTTCTTTCATCACAATTTGAAGATAAACTTATGTTATTTGCTAGTTGTAGCAATAAACTACTATCATCTATATTATATATTTCAGTATCACATTTTTTTATATTTTGGCAATTTTTTGATAAAATACAATGTTTTAAATTATATAATTGATATAATGCTTTATTTTCATCATATTCATAAAATTTATTTTGATATTCAAATGTTTTTACTATTGGATAATTAATAATATTACAATTGTTTTCTTTTGATAATGGTATTATTAATTTATTATTTATGGTCATCATTTCATAAGGAATTTTAATTAAAAATATTAAATTATTATTAGTTGTTTTTGAAAAACCTACTTTTAAGCTTTTAATTTTATTTGCATCTATCTGATATTCAACAATTTCGTCATGAGTTAAAAGAGATGGGTGTATAATATTGAGATTTGAAAAAATTATATTATCTTGTAATTCATTGATTATTTTATCTATTTCCTGTAAACGTATTTTTATTTCTATTGCTATTAATTGATATGTTGTATCACTTATTTTGTTTTCTATAAAATTTTGAATTGTCATTCGATCATTTTCTATAACAGTTAAAAATGTATTTACTGATTTGTTAAAATTATTATTTATTTTAATTTGATTATTTATACTTGTTATTAAATAATGGTCGTTTTCTTCTATTCTTTCCAAATGTTCATTTAATATTTGTCTGTCTTCGTCGTCCATAGTCCCTGAAATCCATTTATTAATAGTTCCTATAAAATTAAATAGTCCTCTTTTATGTATTACGTGATGTCCTGTTTTAAGTGTTGCAATTTTGTCTACTAATTTGTCTAAGTCATGTAATAATGAAGTACTATAATTTTTGGGAAGTTTGAATACTACTTTTATTGATTCTTTTATTAAGTTATCTATTTGTTTTAAGTCAATTATATGTAATGAATAATTATATGTCGTTGGTATTAATACTTCATCTTCTTGTAATATTACGTATCCATTATTTGAGTCAATTTTCTCTACTTGTAGTTCGGCTTGTATTAAAATTGTCCATTGTAGTAGAAATATCGTTATTATCATTGGTAGTATTGATGTTATTATTTTCTGTAAATTTTAAAGGTCTTTTAATGTTTATTGGGTGAATATTGTTTAAGTTATGTATTCGAAATTTCGGTTGGTCTTTGTGTCTAACCGATTTGTAATTTTTTATATAACCGTACTGTTTATTTTCTTCATAGTTTTCTCCATTCTTATTGTACTTTTTTATTCGTTTGGTTTGAGCATTTATTAAGTTTTTGTGTATTTCTTCTTTTTTGTGTGTGTCTTTATCCGCTTCTATTGGACTACATTTTATTGTGCTATGATATTGATTATTATAGCTTTTTATAGCTTCTAACATTTGATTTCTTATGGGATGAATTTGTTCTATATTTAATATTCTTATTTTTTCGGTTAAGGTATTATTTAATCTCTCTATATCTGCGTTTCCAGTGTGGCTATTTGGTTTAACTAAATGTAATTCTACCTTTTCTTGATTTAAAAATTCTTTGATATTAATATGCTTGAATTCGTTATCCGGTACAATTTTTATGGGCTTTTTATGATTAAAATACATTTTCATTTTCTCTATTATTTCTAAATGATTTCTACTATCTAAAGGGTAAGCTATTGCAAATTTAGTGAATTTATCTATAAAAATTATGAATGATTGTTTCTTGTGTACGTACGTATCTACGTGGACTTTTTCATTTTTATCTTTAGGAATTTCGGTTACTTTAAATTTTGGTTTTATAGGATTCCTGTCGTATTTTCCTCTACTACAGATATCACAATTATTTGTAATCTTATTAATAACTAGTTTAATATTTTTATGATAAATTTTGAATTTAAGATGTTCGTAAAGTGGAATTATTCCTGGATGTTGTTGATTTTTATGATGAAACGAGATTATTTTAATCAACTCATCTTCTGACTCTATATCTTGAGCAAATTGAGTCCATCTTATAAATTTAGTATTTGGGAATTCTTCTATTAGTGTTTGTTTTATATTATTGAACTCATCTTCTGTAATTTTGGTATGAATTGCTATTCTGGTGTCAGATAAATATGTTTTTAGTTTGTTTACTAACTCTTCTCTATATATTCTTGGATTAATGTTAATTCTTCTATTTCCTAGTACATATTCTATTTCGTTAGTAAAATTTTCAGTAAGTATTAATTGGGTCTTGAATCTGTTTACAACTGTTTCTAAAATTGTCAAATTATTGTTTTCGTCTTCGTTTTGTAAAGGTATCGCTGGCTGGGTACTATTTGTACTTTCGTTTGTCAGTTCTGAATTATTTATTTCGTTGTTTTGAAAAATATGTGATGAATCTCCTCTCCCTTCGTTAAATTCAGAAATATTCTCTATTTTATTTATCTCGTGGTTATCGGCATTCAGTCTACTTAAAAAATCTGCTATTTTGTTTTCCTTGCCTTGTAAGTAATTAATTTTAATGTTATATTCACCAAGCGACAGTATCCATCTTTGAAGTCGTGGATTGAGGTCTTTGCCTAAATATTTGGTGTGTAGCCATTTCAAAGCTTGATGGTCCGTATTAAGTTCAAATTGTTTTCCATAGATATACGGTCTAAAATATTTTATCGACCATATGACCGCCAACAGTTCTTTTTCGGTTGTGTTATAATTAATCTCGTGATTGTTTAGTGTTCTACTTGCGTAAGCAAAAGGATGATTTTCTTGTAATAGTACAGCTCCAATTGCGAACTGACTTGCGTCTGTATTCAGTACGAATGTCTTATTAAAATTTGGGTATTTTAAAATAGGATGTGTCGTTAACAAGGTTTTTAGTTGTTCAAATGCGTTAACGTAAGTTGGATCTAATTTATTAATTTTCGTATCTGTTTTTAAGTATTTGGTCATAGGTTGGGCTATTTTTGCATAGTCTTTGACGAATTTTCTATAGTAACCTGTTATACCTAAAAATGATTTAATTTGCTTTTGAGTTTCGGGAAGTTTTAATTCAGTTATTTGGTTAATTTTCTTTAAATTCGGTTTTAAGCCTTCCGTAGTTAAAGTATGTCCTAAGTATTCAGTTTCTTTACAAAAAAAGTTGCACTTGTCGATTTGTATTTTTAAGTTTGCTTCTCTTAATTTATGAAATATTTTATTAATGCTTACCACATGTTCTTCAATCGATGAACTGAAAATTAGTATGTCGTCGAGGTATACCACACAGATTTTATTTATGAATTCTCTAAGTAAAGAATTCATTAATCGTTGGAACGTTGCCGGTGCGTTTTTCAATCCGAAAGGCATCCTTACATATTCGAAATGACCAAAAGGAGTAGAAAAAGCTGTTTTGATTTGGTCTTCCTTATTCATTAAAATTTGGTGGAACCCTTTAGCTAAATCTAAGGTAGTAAAATATTGAGCTCTACCTAGTTTATCTAATATACCATCTATGTTAGGAATTGGAAATTTGTCATCTATAGTGATCTCGTTTAGTTTACGATAATCAATAACAATTCTCCATTTCTTCACATTTGAATTATCCATTTTTTTTGGTACAATCCACAAAGGTGAATTATACGGTGAATTTGATTCCCTTATGATTCTCTGTTTCAACATATCCCCAATTTGTTTTTAAATTTCTTCTTCATGTATTTTGGGATATCTATATAATTTACTATATATTGGATTGTTATGTTTTAATTTAATTTCATGAGTTATCTCATGAGTAAAGGTCAAATTATCACCATCATTGTAAAACAAATCCTTATTTTTTGATAGTAATTGTTTTAAGTTTTCTTTTTCTTCTTCATTTAAATGTTTTTGGTTTATTTTATTAAAAATTTCTTCTTTCGAGTTACCGATTGGTTCAAGGTGGTTTACTTCAGTAAGCTCACGAGGGTAACCGATATCTACGAATGGACTTATGTATTTATCAAATACTTTTAAGTATTCATTTTTTGTGTCAATGGTTGCTGCGAAGGGTTTTAAAAAGTTGATACCTATGATGGCATCATATTTTTCACTCTTAAGGGGAAAAATTTTCCATTCTAGCGTACCATTTTTTATTAATTCGTTTGGGATGGGAGTTATAGTTTTCTCCGTTACGTAATTTGGTCCACCCAACGAATTATATAATATAGGATATTTTAATTTTATAATTGTATAATTTAAAGAATTTGGTTTTATTAAACTGGTATCCGATCCAGTATCGATAAGACAATTAATGCATTTGTCTTTAAATGTCAACTTTACTATGGGAAGTTGGTTTGCTGAGGCTGTTCTATAAAATTAACCTCGTTATTGAAACCGTTATTAATATTGTCTACCTCCATAGGTTCTACCTGTCTATAATTGTGTTCTTGTCTATCGAAAGTATTCCTATATTGTCCGTTATTATCATTTTGTCTATGGTTCTGTATTACCCTATTATTATCAAACTGTTGTCTAAACTGTTGTCTAAACTGTCCATTAGTATTAGTTCTATGGTTATTAGAATTATTATTGTTATTATTATTGTGATTATTATAATTATTAAAATTTCTTTGAACTTGGTTAAATCCATTATTTGGTATATGGTTTGATTTTCTATTATTATTCCTTAGATTATTGTTACTTAAATTATTGTTAAATTTTTTTTCATTTGACATATTTCTGTTATTTTTACTAATTCTATATTCGTATTTAATAATGTCATCGGCCAAATATATTTTCGATTGACATAGAATATTGTCTAATTCATTAAGACTTTTGGAATTATCAATTTGTAATTGGACGATCGGAATAATTTTTGATTTTAGTATTTCTACTAATTCTTTGTCAATCGACTGATAAGTAAAATTATCCTCTTCGTCGAAATCACAAATTTCACTACATAGACTTTTAGTTTTATTTAGCTTATTAAATAGATCTTTTAAATTAAATACCTTTTGCTCCTTGGATTGGTACAGCAACTGATGAATGGTCTGCTTTGGACGGTACTTCAGTTTCAACTGTTGTATAACGTTGCTCCAAGTTCGCTGATGTTTCGGGATCTCCATAATTGTATTTCTGGCACTTCCCACAATTTTATTATTAATTAACTTTTTCAAACAATAAAACTTTAAATCGTTATTGTTTTCACCGCACAATCTTTCTGTATCTTCTACGGTTTTTAAGAATGATTTCAATTTAAATGAATCCTCACCAGAAAATGAAGGGATTTCATTGAAATTCCTTATTATCTGGTCGGGTGTTAAATTAAACTTAGTTGTTTTTAAATTATTTACTTTTTCATTTTGTTCGTTAAGTTGAAGATGCAGGAATTGAATTTGTTCCTGTAATTGTTTTTGTTGTTGCATTTGTTGTTGCACTAATTCACTTAACTGCTCGTTATTCATTTTTGCAAATCGATTATTATCGAATAACTTAAGCCTTTTTTCACTTAATTTCGCAATTTTTTTTTTTTTTTTTCTAAACTTTTTGTTTTATTTATTTTATTATTTATCTATTTATTTAAACTTTTAAACTTTTTGTTTTATTTATTATTATTTATTACTATTATTATTTTTCACTTTATTATATATATATATATTTTATTTTGTTTTATTTTACACTTTCAATTTTTTTTATTGTTAACGTAAACTCGTTTCACTAGATTCTTTTCTTCAGAAGAGAATCCTACCAACTGCGCCAATTAAATATTAATAAACATTAAATTTATTTTTTAAATAAACTTTTTTATTATATTTTTTTATTTATTAATCTTAAGATTAACTTTTACATTTAATTTAATTTAATAACAAACTTTAATGCAATTCTTCAGAATGCCAGTTATGAAATGTCTTACAAACTTATATACAACTCTTCAAAGTGTCAGTTAAGAAATCTTTTTATTAATTATAAATTTTCCTTTATATAGTATTTTTATTCCCTACTGCTTTTTTAATTTATATTATTGGTTTATTCTAATTCCAAGAAATTAAATGGTAAGTAATATATGTAATATAACTTGACCATATATGATTCTAAGAAAATTGGTAAATTATATTAAAATTATTTAATTCTAATCTTCAATAAAAATATATGTATGCATTGTGTTTCTAAGAAAACAATTGGCAAAACAGATACAATTATTAGAAAATATATTTTTAATATAATATTACATTATGTGTATTTGATACTTCATTTCTTATGTCTGTTTCATTGTTTATGTCTGTATTGTTATGGAATATAACTCGCGTGTCCTCCCTCTTGGTTGAGTGACTAGTATATATATATAATTCGGCCATTATTACATTACATATTTTTGGGTGAAATCGACATGTGCGTGGAAAAATAAAATAAATAATTAATTAATAAATTTTGTAAATCTAAATAATTAATTAATTAAAATTAAAAACATTTAAATTATAAACTATTAAATATAAATAATAAATCATAATAAAAATAAAAATATATTGTGTGGGTGTTATTTTATTGTGCGTGTGTATTTCAATATTGAGACGGTCTGTCCGGGGAGGACAGGGCGTACAGATTTGTGTTTACTTAGACTTATTAACAACACATAATTAAAATGTGGTATAAAGGCAAACTTCAACGATCTATCGATCAATATAAGGGTATATACCCGCAAACATCACCACCGACTGCGTTTTCGTTACAACAAAAACCAATTTTGGGTTTTGTTTTTCACGAGGTATTTAACTATCACATAATATCCTAAATATAACAACTAAAACAAAATGGCCTACATTGAACTTTACTAAGCCAAAACTTAATTTCGACTCTTGACCACCAAAATAATCCAAAAAAAAAAACTGACCGCGTGCATCGAAATTTTTCGATATTCATATCATTTTTACACTCAAACCTCAATACATCAAACTGAGCTTAAAACGGGATAATTTTTTGTTTTCCGACGAGCCGCAATATTAGTTTAGTACTCGCTCACTTATACATGTCAGTGCCTTCGTTTGTATAAAAAAATACACCCAGGGTTGTGCCACCTTTGATTGGAACATTCGCTAGGCTTCAAATGTTACAACTCGTGGGGACGACTCACATCCAGGAGATGAGTCTCAAACGCCGGGTAACAATATTAGCACTAAAATTTAAAAAAAGATAGTTAGGTTTTAATAATTAAGTCGTAATATTTTTGAGATGATAAACCCCCATTGATTTTCCAGTCTCATCCGCAATTTCGAAAGCCACATTTCCAATTTGTTTTAAGATAATTCCTTTTACATATTTAGGAGCCAGTTTCGCGGCATATTGATCGATGCCTAAAATTTCGATGCCTAAAATTTAAAGAAAAGATATTAAGGTTATAATTATTAAGTCCAAATATCTTTGAGATGATAAACCCCCATTGATTTTCCAGTCTCATCCGCAATTTTGAAAGCCACATTTCCAATTCGTTTTAAGATAATTCCTTTTACATATTACGGAGCCAGTTTCGCGGCATATTGATCGGAGGCCTTAGCAGTTTGTCCTAGTTGAAGGACTTGCCGGGCCGCAAATTATAACGATTATTACTTTTCTTTGCTGCTTGAATGAGGTGTTTAATTACTTGGGTGTGTATTCAAAACAGATATTCGGGTTTATGATCAGATAAAAATTCATGCCCAGAATACTGAAATGTGTATTGTACTTGGGTGTGTATTCAAAACAGATATTCGGGTTTATGATCAGATAAAAATTCATGCCCAGAATACTGAAATGTCTTTTTCAGTAATCCGTACGTTGACCCATGAACTATTGAATGCTTACCAAAAACGATATAATTTGGAAAAAATTTAACTGAAGCATGTGAACAGTTACGTATTGCGTTAGTGACAGCACTCAAATGTAGGTCCCATGATTTTTGGTCCTTTTTGACATAGGATTGTATGGCTGAAAGAAGAGTACGATTAACTTTCTCGGAGGCGTTCGCCTGAGGAGAGTATTAAGCTGTGAAAATATGACGAACTCCATACTTTTCACATTATTCCTTTACGAGAATGGATTCGAATTGTCTACCATTGTCAGTCACGATAATTTCTGGTACCCCAAACATCATAAATATCTGACGTTCAAGGAATTTTGTTACTTCTGCAGCTGTAGCTTGACGCACGGCTTGTGTTAGCGCAAATTTCGAAAAATGATAAACGGCAATTAAAATAGACGTGTCTCCTTGACGTGAACGAGGGTACGGCTCCGAAAAATCTAGATAGACCCGCTGCCACGGACGGAAGGTTATCGGAAGAATTTTCAAAGGTGGGTGTCCCTGGTAATTAATCGCCTTAGAACACTTACATATTTCGCAAGAATTTATGGAAGCTGTAACATCGGTAAGAATGGTAGGCCAATGAAAATATCGTTTCAATAACTCGACGGTTTTATTAATTCCTAGATGGGCTGCGGTTGGTGGACAGTGTGCTGACTTAATCAACGATAAACGCAAACTTCCTGGAATTATCAATTTGAACGAAAGAAAATCTGATTGATCCGTATATTTTTGACTTTGATTTATGTTAATATAAGCTAAACCATCAATAATTTGCAAATTGCTCGAGTTTGAATTGTTTTCGATTTCACGAACCATGTTTTGATAGTCATGGGAACTGAATGCTGGTGAGCTAGCGTGAATAAGCATCGGCAGTTCCACTACATTTAATGAGTCCATATAAACACGTGACAGGGCATCCGGAACTACATTTTGACTACCTTTGCGATATTAATATCAAATCAAATGACTGGAGTTTTAGACTCCATCGAGCTTAACGACCTGTAACGTCTTTTAGTGACATCAGCCAGGTCAGACTAGCGTGGTCTGTTATCAAAGTAAATGGATGGCCTTCGACATAAGCGCAAAATTTTTGAATAGCTAACACCGCCGCTAGACATTCCAACTCGGTTACACTATAATTGCGTTGGGCACCGTAAAGCTTTTGGGACATATATGCTATTGGTATATCCTCTCCTTGCTCATCTTTTTGAAAAAAGGACCGCTCCTATTCCAGTGGAACTGGCATCGCATTGCATATAAAAACGTTCTTTGAAATTGGGTGTTGCTAATACTGGGGTGGAAGTTAACGCTGTTTTAAGATTATCAAATGCTTGTTGTGTCTTTTCAGTCCACTGAAATCGCTGGCCCTTTTTCAACAGATTTGTTATCGGGGCAGAAATAATTGAGTAGTTTTCAATAAAGTGGCGATACCACCCCGAGACACCGAAAATCTTCTTACCTGTTTCACAGTCTTTGGCACGGGGAACTCTGAAATGGCTTGAACTCTATTCCGATCAGCTCGTAGTCCTTCCTCACCAACTTCATAACCGAGATAATCAATCTCTTTCAGTAAAAATTTGCATTTTTTCACATTGATGGTAAGTCCTGCTTGCGCCAGACGAACCGCGACATCGGCCAACAATGCCATATGTTCTTCAACAGTGGTTGTTGTAATTAACAGGTCATCAAGGTAGACGAACACGTGGTCATGCAGCTGGTAAGGGATCACCTTGTGCATTAATCAGCATAGAGTTTGCGGCGCATTACAGAGCCCAAATGGCATGACCTTAAACTGGTATAAGGGTCTCCCCGGGATGGTAAAAGCTGTTTTATCTTTCGATAACGGATCAAGAGGGATCTGCCAAAAGGTATCTTTAGATCCAAACTCGATATAAACGTGGTCTTGTCTTATCTGCTTAATCAGCCCTCAATGAGAGGAAGCGGGTATGCGTCTTTCTTCGTAACTTCGTTAAGCTTCCTAGCATCTAAGCAAAGTCGTACTTTACCATTATCCTTTTTAACCATAGTCATTGGTGAACACCAGGAGCTCTGACTCTCTTCGATTACATCCATTTCTAGCATCCGATCTAACTTTTTATACATGTTATTAAGTTTGGCTGGGGATCGAGAATAAAATCGTTGTTTGATAGGAGTCGCCTCGCCAATGTCTATGCTATGCGTTACAAGTGTAATTCTGCCTAGACCCAAATTATGAAAATTTGGATGTTTTTCGATTACAGAGTTAAGTTGTTGTTGTTGATCGGAATTCAAGACGTGTCGTTTCACTTCTGGTTGTTCGTTAGTTAGAGATGTTGTTTTCAATTTTCCTATGATTACTGGTTGTATTCCAAAACATTCCCAAAAATCACATCCAAGATATAGGGTTTGTTGCAATGATGGAACTACAAGTAATTTTAAAATTCGTGTTTTATTATTGTAGGTAATTGCAGCATTTATGTACCCAACGACATATTGACGTGAACTACTAGCCGTTTGTATGTAAGCATGAAATTTATGTAAAGGTATTTTGTCCTGTTCAATAAATTTAAGTGAAGCTTTTCCCATGGCACTAATTGTGGCTCCTTTGTCTAGAAGTCCTCTCATGTGTATACCTTCATTCTTTATATCTGCGTAGGGGCGCTTGTCATCGGATTCACTATCCAACTTTATAACTGTTTCTGATATTTGAGATAGTAGACGTTTTTTGTTGCGAAAATACAAGATGGAACGTATGATTCTCGAGCTGGGTTTTATTCGACGAAAGTAATCATTGGAGTTTATTTTTAAATTGGTTGGCGTTATTTTGTCTGATGGTGTTTGTTGGTTAAACTCTCGTTGGCCTGTGTATGGTAGGGTCGTCGTTGCATCAACCGGAATTGATTCGACCCCGCAGTATTCATTTCCTGAGGCCGGTTTCCCTGTTTTGTTGAGCAATTGAAGCAATGGGGTCTAAGGATATCCGGTGCACCACAGCCGTTACAAAAAAATCCCACGAGAAGGAACATCACAATCTGTTAAAGTATGACTAGGTTGAGTACAGTTCCAACAAGAGATAGCCGGGGTTGAACGTGTATTAGGTTTAACATTTGTATTCCAATCAGAATTATTTAGTGGCTCTTTGCTCTGAATGGCATTTACATTTCCAAAATAAACGGACGCCGGAATTGATGACGGAGACGGATCTTGATTATAGTGTTAGAGTGGTAATACGAGACCACTTCATTGCCGTATGTTCATTGAAATTTCTGGAGTGTAGTTAATATTTCTCCACGTATCTTCGGTACTGATGCATATTTGTAGAAATTCCGATGTTGACGTAAAATATCTGCCCGCCAAATGCGCTTTTAAACTACAACGCATGTTGTTTCTTATCTATAAATCTCCAACATCTCGAAATCGTGGAGTGGACACTTTAAACGTAAAGACAAATTTAGTATCTCATAGTAGAAATCTGCAAATGGTTCTTTCGAGTTTTGCTTTCTTCCTTCAATCAATTGATTTATATCGTGGTCAGAACGTCTATCCTGGAATGATAGGAAATTTGGATTGCATCTCAACGTCAACCAATACTGCTCTGTTGCAGTGCCATCTAAAAGAAAGCAGATGTCGTTTGCTAGTCGGTTGCTAGTTGTCCGGAAGTCCCACAAACTGAACACGTTGACCACCACTTGAGTCGATTCTGATGGGTTGATTGAAAGCTATATCTCTCAAATTCTGGGGGGTAGCACCGTTGGGTACGTTAGTCGGTTGAGGTGAGAACGAGATTTCTCTATTTAATAATTGAGTTATCGAACTTCGATGCACCTTATTATTAGCGATATTTAACTCTCCTTGATTGTGTGTTCCAGCCACAAAACCTTGATATGTGGCATTTTCGAGAGGATCTACTTGTTTCGGGATGTGAGTAGTATTAAATTCTGGAAAATCAATTTGCAAGCCGCTGCCTAAAGCTACAGATTCATTAAGTGATGGAGGAGCATCGGATCCTAATTAACTACAAATATCTAAAAATAAATCGCAAATCATTGATAATTTCACTGTTTGATCTTGTACGATTGGTAATGAACCAATTCGTAAAAGCCTGTGGTGCTCTTAGCATAAGCAGACGAATTCATTTTTATTTAATTTTCGAAATCATTTTAATTTAATTTAAATATTTTATTAGACGAATTAATTTTCATTTTTTTAACTTGTATAAATTACCAAAATTTAACGTATTGTATTTTGTCGATTGGGTAGAATTTATCGTCTCATCATTTCGTCTCACTGTATACGAAAAGAGAGAATTCGAACATGTAAAATATATGAGTGTACAAAAAAGGTACAGTCGTCTTGTAAACCCGAATAAAGAAACAACTGAAATAAAATAGTGGTTAACACATTTGTGTTTTATTACTTTATTCCGCCGCGTATACTCACAGCAAACCAAAATTGGTGACTTTCCGACGTAAATAATTCAAGTATTTATACGATTATTAATTCTTTCAAAGTAAATTCAGTGCTTGTGCATAAATTTCGTCAGTTTAACATAAAAACACTGTCGTATATCGTAGAGAATAACGTTATAAGTATCAACCGTTATTTCAAGAATTTTTCTCGCTTGATAAAAAACACGCGTTTTTTTAAATTGAGTTTGGCAACGACAAAATAAGCCAACAAAGTGAAATTGAATTGTGACACGGAACATTTCAGTTGTTTTACGTGATATTGATAGATATTGTTATCTTGTGCTAATACGTGTTACTGTCTACGCATAAAATGTCGATTACGAATGAACAAGAGGTTAAAGGTGGTGCGGACTTTCCCGATCATGAGGTTACAGCGGTATTTGCCAAATTGCCAATGCCACGAATGATCAGTAACGACATAGAAAAATGGTTTTTATCGATGGATTTCTGGTTTCCAGCCTCTGGCATTGCGTCCGATAAACAGCGATATAATACAGTTTTAGCTGCCGTTGACCCAACAATGTTACCACAATTACGCGAAATTATTAACGGTACACCAGAAATACGAAAATACGAATACATTAAGGAAAAATTAATTGGACATTTTTCCGAAAGCCAACAACGACGACTAAATCGATTATTATCAGAAATGCCACTGGGCGATATGAAACCTAGTCAACTCTTCCATGAAATGCGCCGAGTTGCTAGTAATTCTATCAGCGATGCAGCACTTAAAGGTTTATGGGCTCAACGTTTGCCCGATCATGCACGTGCAGCGGTAGCTGCCTCCACCAGCTCCGTGAACGAATTTACGAAGATAGCTGATGCTATTGCGGATGTCATGCAGACGCGTAATGTAAACATAGTCACATCTGCTGAGGAAACGAGCACACAATCGAAACAAACATTGCTTCATCATGAATTGAAAGCTGAAATAGCCCAATTATCTAGTCAAATTGGCAAATTATGGTCACAACGTGGACGAAGTTACTCCCGAAATTCATCGCGTTCTTCATCGCGTACACGAGACCCGACACCGAGTGCGCCTAATCAGGAATGTTGGTACCATTGGAAATTCGGCCAAAAATCACGTAAATGTCGAAGTCCATGTCGACATAGAACACCAACTGAAACCAGTACAAAACCATGATTCAAACGGATCGTTGACACGAGTTTTGCCGATTCTCAACCCTCTCATGTCAACATATTCAGACTATCCGTTACAGACAAAAAATCGGCTATTAAATATCTCATAGACACAGGAGCTGACGTATCGGTATTGCCACCTACTCCGAACGAGAAAAGGATTCCAACCGACTATAAACTGTTTGCGGCGAATGGAACAACGATTAATGTCTATGGTAAAAAGCGAATTAAAGTGGACCTCAATTTACGACGAAATTTCGAGTGGGAATTTATTGTTGCGGACGTCAACACGCCTATTATTGGAGCCGACTTTATACGAAATTTCGATTTGCTCATCGATTTGAATAGAGGTCGTCTAGTTGATGGGATTACTAGATTGTCGACAGTTTGTGGTTTCAAAAAAGTCAAAGTGGCAGAAATTAAGACATTCAATCCTCAATCACCGTTTGCTTGCCTATTAGCCGAGTTTGCGGACATCACGGAAATGGATATACAGTCACTAAACGACAACGGCTCAAGCATTGTACACCGTATTGAAACAACTGGGCAGCCAACGTTCGCTCGACCCCGAAGGTTGGATCCGGACAAATTAGCCGCTGCAAAGCAGGAATTCGAATATTTGATGAAAATGGGAATTTGCCGCCCGTCTACTAGTAACTGGGCCAGCCCCTTACACATGGTCCGAAAATCAGATGGAACATGGCGACCCTGTGGCGACTACCGTTCTTTAAATGCCCAAACAGTGCCCGATCGGTACCCAATACCGTATATCCACGATTGTACGTCGATATTAAGTGGTAAAACCGTCTTTAGCAAAATAGATTTACAAAAAGCATTTCATCAGGTGCCAATTCATCCAGATCATGTTGCAAAAACCGCCATCACGACTCCGTTTGGGTTGTACGAGTTTGCGTTTATGACGTTTGGGTTACGGAATGCACCACAAACTTTTCAACGGCTAATACATGAAGCATTAAGAGGCTTACAATTTGTTTTTCCATATCTGGACGATATTTTAATTGCATCCGAAGACATCATTGAACATGAACAACATTTAAGACTAGTATTCGAACGGCTTCGCAAATATCGGCTGACGATCAATGTAGCTAAATGTGAATTAGCTGTGGCCGAATTAGAATTCTTAGGACATATCATTTCGAAAAACGGGATTTCTCCTCTTCCTAGTAAAGTTGATGTCATTAAAAACTATTGTAAACCTCTATTGGCGAAAGAATTAAAAACTTTCTTAGCGATGATAAATTATTATCGTAAATTTATACCGAATGCCATGAATTCGCAAATGAAACTTCATTCGATGATCAAGGGCAATATCAAAAATGACAAAACTGTGTTGATCTGGACCGACGAAGCAATCGAAGCATTCGAAAGATGCAAACAAGAACTCGCCGCAGCTACTTTATTAGCGTTTCCGAAGATGCATGCCGAATTATCTCTTAACGTAGACGCTTCAAACTTCGCAGTAGGAGCAGTTCTGCATCAGGTCGTCGATGGAATCTTCGAACCATTAGGCTACTTTTCAAAAAAGTTGACAGATGCGCAACAAAGATACAGTACCTACGACCGGGAACTTTTGGCGATGTATTTGAGTGTCAAACATTTTCGGTATATGTTGGAAGGAAGAATAAGTCGAATCTATACGGATCACCAACCGCTGGTCTTTGCATATCAGCAGAAAATGGACAAGGCTTCCCCTCGACAGATCCGTCATTTAGATTTTGTGAGCCAATTCACAACCGACATCCGTTATATTAGCGGCCGCGATAACCAAACAGCTGATCTACTGTCAAGAATCCAGCTGATTGAGACGTTTGATTACGAGCAATTGTCAAAGGAACAAGGAACAGATGACGAATTTACCCAACTACGTGAAGGTAAAACGACTTCGTTAATATTTAAACAATTCTCTATTCCAGATAGCAACCGAATGCTCTGGTGCGATACGTCAACATCTAAAATTCGACCTTACATATCTCCCAAATTCCGACGCTATATCATATCGTCAACTCATAAACTTTCGCATCCAGGAATCAGAACGACTATTAAGCTAGTATCCGATCGATATGTATGGCCAAATATGCGCAAGGATGTCACGAACTATGTACGCGGATGTAGACAGTGTCAGAAATCAAAAATTAATCGTCATAATAAAACAGCGGTTTCTCAATATAAACTGCCAGATCGACGCTTTAGTCACATTAACATGGATCTCATTGGTCCTTTACCATTACAACAAGGATACCGATATTGTTTGACGATTATCGATCGCTTTACTCGCTGGCCAGAAGCGATTCCGCTAACTGATATGACCGCTGAATCCGTAGCAAGAGGTTTAGTAACCGGTTGGTTTGCTCGTTTCGGATGTCCAGAATACATCACAACTGACCAAGGGAGACAATTTGAGTCTTTTTTGATGAGGGAAATCTATAAAATCATCGGAGCAGATCGTTTTCGAACTACACCATATCATCCACAATCAAACGGGTTGATAGAAAGATGGCACAGGACGCTGAAATCATCGATTATGGCAGCGGGACCAGACTCTTGGGTTGATAATTTGCCAATTATTATGTTAAGTCTACGTGTATCTTTTAAGAAAGACCTTCTAACGACGCCTGCCGAATTAGTCTATGGCACTACATTACGGATACCAGGGGAATTCTACGATATTAATAAATCAATGGATACTCAGAGTGAAGTACTAAAAAATCTGCGAGAGTCAATGGCAAACGTAAATCCGATGAACACGTCATTCCATATTAAGCCAACGTCTTACATAAACAAGGAGTTGAGCTCATGTAGTCACGTCTTCGTACGCACCGATGCTATCAGAGCGGCCTTAACGCCACCTTACGAAGGACCTTTCGAAGTACTAAAAAGAAGTCACAAATATTACACAATTCAGATGGGTCATCGCATTGTTAACTTATCAATTGATCGACTTAAACCGGCTTATATTTGGAATGAAGAACCATACACAGCGGATGTTCCACCGAAAGTAACTAACACTAGGTCAGACCTTCCACAGACTTCAGTAAAAAACGATCGACCCCATCGACGCGTTCAAATACCACATCGCTATCGCTGAAGGGGGAGTACTGTGGTGCTCTTAGCATAAGCAGACGAATTCATTTTTATTTAATTTTCGAAATCATTTTAATTTAATTTAAATATTTTATTAGACGAATTAATTTTCATTTTTTTAACTTGTATAAATTACCAAAATTTAACGTATTGTATTTTGTCGATTAGGTAGAATTTATCGTCTCATCATTTCGTCTCACTGTATACGAAAAGAGAGAATTCGAACATGTAAAATATATGAGTGTACAAAAAAGGTACAGTCGTCTTGTAAACCCGAATAAAGAAACAACTGAAATAAAATAGTGGTTAACACATTTGTGTTTTATTACTTTATTCCGCCGCGTATACTCACAGCGAACCAAAAGCCGATATCGCAAATGTTGGGCTTTGAAAAAGATAACTTCAAGATTATCTGCGTCATCTTTTGCAGTGTTAATCAAACGCAATAGTTGTGATTGTATATTTTGCAATTTAAATGTGCACAGTTTAATCTCGTTCAAGGGTTTTTCCAACGTTTGCTTATGCGGTTGCGTGGGGCGAAGTTGATTTTTTTCTTCTTCGGACAATAAATGAGCATCAAGATTTTTAAATAGGGTTTTAAGCGAACCACGCAGACCACGAATTTCACATTCGACCAAAAATTCGTCATTTTCCAAGTTTTCAAATTTAATAAGAGTTTTAGTCACTTTGATATATTTAAAGACAATGAATCAAATGAAGGATACAAAAAAATTCAATAAGAACTTTCACAACAAACTTAGTGCTACTCAAAAAAAATTAATATAAAATAAAATATCATTTAATGTATTAAAGAAAGAGTTGTTAAAGTAGTTATAAACTTACAAAAATTTGGATGTCAGATGAGTATTTAATCACGACACGAAATATGTTAATTTAAGTTCAATAATAATCAAATAATTCATAAAAATAAGGGATGAAGTAAGTTACTTTGGCCATGATAGTCTGATTGGAATGTTTTAAGTTTTTCTTTCTCTAGTAAGTTAATCCATGCCTTGACGGAGAAAGGAAAGGTAGGAAAATGGAGGTTATAGGAACAATTAAAAGCAAATGAATCAACAATTAAGTATATGGGAAACATTTGCCTTTTTAAATTTAAATTTAAAGAAAATGCGTTACCAAAACTAACAATTAAGTCAATGAACACAAAAATATATTCAGATGTAATGGCGTTGGTAAAACATTCGATTCCGGTTTTGTTTAGCCTAACAATGGAGTATATACTAATTTAAGCAGATTCCATTGCGATAAACGTGTGAAGGTTGGTTGTGATAACTGTTTAACTCACAAAGCTGACAGTAAAATCGACATTCTTGATAGAAATACCGCGTTTGTAAATAACACAGAACACCACTTAACGGAAAAGGTAAAGGGAATGGGAAATTGAATAATAATATATATATATATTTTTTTTTTGAAAACTCGAAAATAGCGATGAAGTTAAACGAACAACTGATTCTACAAAAAAATATCTGGAAACAGTTGCGTAACTTTGAAGAGGATAAGGTTTAAACTGGAAATTGAATGAAATTTAATAATTAACGGAACTTTACAAAATAACTAAATTCATTAAAAAAGCAAAGAAAATAACTGTAACTAATTTAAAAAAACAAAATTAAAACAAAACCATGTGTTTGGGCGCCATCTGTAACAGTTTCGATAAAAGAAAACCTAACTGTTAACAGAAATATCTACTAAGAGGCTTTGGGGCGGTCATCTATGGCCGGCTAGAGCTCAGGGTATTGGGGTGGGGCTTCGCAAAGCATAAGTGGATCTTGTCAGGCCGCTTGAAGAGGAATAAGGAACTAGGAGAGGATCATTAGGGAATTGGATGGGAAAGGAGGGAAGGCAAGGATTCAAGGCATGGGTCAACTTACCATTGTAGACTTTGGCTTACCTCTTCATCCTACACTCTTTGCATTTAGCACATCCTGAAAAACAAAAACGCAGAAACTGAATAAAAGTGCGAAACATCGTAAAACAAAGCGATTGTTACCGTTTATAATGATAAATTTTATATTTGAAATAAAGATAGAATAATATAATACCAGTTGGTTCAAAAAAAAAATGTATGTTAATGTATTCAATTAATTCCTATGTTATAGTTGCCAAAATGTACGCCTAAAATATATTGGCAAATGGAGATTAAAGAGATTTCATAAGAAAAAACGATTAACAATATGAATAGCACACCATAATATATGAATTACTTGAGTAAATTAATAAATTAATATAAATAGATATATATATAAATATTAATAAATAGAAATATTTAACTGAGACAAAAAACACGAAATTTAATAATTTTTAAATTAAATAATAAATAAATAAGATTTGTACTTAAATTACTAAATGTTGAATGTAGTCAATGTTGAAGTTGTTCGCGCCGTGCGAAACTATTTCGCGCACTATAGTTCTTACTATTATTAGTCCTTAAAATATGCTTCGCGCACTGTAATTATTTTGTTTCTTCGTTTGGTTTTCATTCATGATAACTTAATAAGGTTTTTAAATTTGTTTTTGTTTAGGATTTTTTTTTGTTTTTGTATATCACTTTGTTAGGACATTCATGTCATTATAAACGTTCAAATTGTTTAACACTATCATCTTGTGGTTTTTCGTTTTCAAATCAATATATGTACAAACATGTGTAAAAGCACCAATATTTTTGTTAGTTCATAATATCATAATATGCACTTTATTTAATTTTTATTATGATAGCGTCTTATTTTCAAGAATAAGCAGACATTTTTATTTTTGCAACCTTAAAGCACGCTTTCACTCATTTTCACGATAATGTTAATTTGCTTTACTTTAACGAATTTCGTCGACACATTTTGTTTATTATTAGAAACTTAAGATTAGTGTTTACTAAGACTTATTAACAACTCATAATTAATATGTGGTATAAAGGCAAACTTCCATGATCTAACGATCACTATAAGGGTATATACCCGCAAATATCACCACTGATTGCACTTTCGTTACAAGAAAAAAAAATTTTGGTTTTTGTTTTTCACGAGGTATTTAACTATCACATAATACCTTAAATATAACAACAAAAACAAAACTGCCTACATTGAACTTTACTAAGCCAAAACTTTATTTCGACTCTTGACCACCAAAATAATTCAAAAAAAACTGACCGCGTGCATCCAAATTTTTCTATATTTGTATCATTTTTACACTCAAACCTCAATACATCAAACTGAAATTAAAACGGGATAATTTTTTGTTTTCCGACGAGCCGCTATAAAAATTTAGTACTCGCTCACTTATACATGTCAGTTCCTTCGTTTGTATAAAAAAATACACCCAGGGTTGTGCCACCTTTGATTAAAACATTCGCTAGGCGTCGAATGTATCAAAGTTTAAACAAAACTTGTCTGTTCTTCCGTTATTTAGAACAAAATAATTAATTTTTACGTCCATTTATATGTTGCGCGGGGTTAATGGTCCATTTTTCCCACATTTTGGACAATTAAAATACAAAAATTGAGTTGTTGTGATGAAACACACGCTTTGGTAGTAATCTTTGCTAATTTGTATTTTTTTTTTGTGTTTTTTAATTCATGATTTGTCCATTTGAACGTCATTTTAAGCAATAAATACCAAAATTCTACCAAAGTTATTTTTACTAACACAACTCCATTGTTCCATATTTTAACTGTACAAAATGTCGGTTAAATAAAGAATTTCACCCAAAATGACATTTAATTGCACCATAAAATTAAATATTTGGTTAAAAATAACACAAAAAAAAAAGCAAAAATTACTACCAAAGCGTGTATTTGTCACGGCAATTCAATTTTTCTATATTAAAATTGTTCATAATGTGGGTTAAAGGTACAAAGAACCCCACGCAACATGAAAATGCACGTAAAAATTTAATATTTTGTTCGAAATAACAGTTAAACAGAAAAGTTTTGTATTTAATTGTCTATTTATCGTTAATTGGAATATACAAAAATAGAGTTGTAAGAAAAATAGAAAACACACGCTTAGGTAGTAATCTTTGCCAATTAATTTTTTTCTGTGTTTTTATTCCTTATTTGTCCATTTGAATGTCATTTTAAACAATTAATACCAAAATTCTACCAAAGTAAGTTTTATCACCACAACTCAATTGTTTCATATTTAAATTGTCCAAAATGTCGGTTAAATGGAGAATATCAGCCCAAATAACATTTAATTGCACTTAGAAATTAAATATTTTTTTCAATATAACGGTACAAACGACCAGTTTGGTGCCAATTTGTGCATTAACCGTTATCTCGATTAAAATATTTAATTTTAGGTGCAATTTTATGTCATTTGTGGTGAAATTCTCCATTTACCTATTATTTCAATAAGGTTTTGGAACTTTTCGTTCTAAATGACGTTCAAATGGACAAATAATGAACGAAAATACGAAAAAAATATAAATTTGCGAAAAATACTACTCGAACGTGTGTTTTGTCACCATTACTCAATTTTTTGGTATTTAAATTGTTCGAAATGTGGATGAAATGCACAAGTTATCCCCTTGCATTATAAAAATGAATGAAACAATTTAAAATTTGGTTCGATATAACGGTAAATAGACAAGTTTACACAAAACTTGTCGGTTTTCCCGTTATTTCGAACAAAATTTTAAATTTTTACGTGCATTTTTTGTTGCTCGGGGTTGAATGATCCATTTAACCCACTTTTGGATAATTGAAATTTTAAAAATTTGAGTTGTGGTGATAAAACACACGCTTTGGTAGTAATTTTTGCTAATTTATATTTTTTTCTATGTTTTTATTCATTATTTGTCCATTTGAACGTCATTTTGAACAAATCATACCAAAATTCTAGCAAAATGTGTTTTATCACCACAACTCAATTGTTTCATATTAAAATTGTTCAAAATGTCGGTTAATGGAGAATTTCAGCCCAACTAACATTTAGTTGCACTTAAAAATTAAATATTTTGTTCAAAATAACACAAAAAAAAATATTAATAAGCAAAAACTACTACCAAAGTGTGTGTTTTGTCACCACAATTCAATGTTTTTATATTAACCTTGTTCAAAATGTGGGAAAAATGCACAATTTAATTTGTGTTTTTGTTCAAAAAATGTGTACACCAAACTTGTCTGTTTCACCGTTATATCGAACAAAATATTATATCTTACGTGCATTTTAATGTTGCGCGGGTTCAATGGTCCATTTTACCCACATTTTGGACAATTGAAATTTAAAAAAATTGAGTTGTGGTGATTAAACACACGCTTTGGTAGTAATTTTTGCTTATTGTTTTTTTTGTGTTTTTATTCATTATTTGTCCATTTGAACGTCATTTTGAACAATTAATAACAAAATTTTAACAAAGTGTGTTTTATCACCACAAGTCAATTGTTTTATATTGTAATTGTTCAAAATGTCGCTTTAATGGAGAATTTCAGCCTTAATGACATAAAATTGCCCTTAAAAATTAAATAGTTGGTTTAAAATAACACAAAAAAAATATCAAATAGCAAAAATAAGTACCAAGGCGTTTGTTATGTCACCACAGTTCAATTTTTAATAATAAATATTTTTTAAAATGTTTGTTGAATGCACAATTAAATCCCACGCAACATTAAAAAGCACGAAACAATTTTAAATTTGGTTCGAAATAACGGTAAATAGACAAATTTACACAAAACTTTACTGTTTTACCGGAATTTCTAGCAAAATATTAAATTTTTACGTGCATTTTTATGTTGAGCGGGTTAATGGGTCCATTTAACCCTCATTTTATACAGTAGAAATATAAAAAAAATTGAGTTGTGATGATTAAACACACGCTTTGGTTGTTAGTATTCTTAATTTTAATTTTTTTTTGTGTTTTTTTGCTTTATTCCAAAATGAACGTCATTTTGAACAATTAATACCAAAATTCTACCAAAGTGTGTTTTATCACAACAACTCAATTGTTTCATATTGAAATTGTTCAACTGTTAAATGTAGAATTTTAGCCTTAATGACATTAAATTGCACCTAAAAATAAAATATTTGGTTCAAAATAACCCAAAAAAAAAACAAATAAGCAAAATTTAATACCAAAGAGTTTTGTCATTACAATTCAAATTTTTTATATTAAAATTGTTCAAAATGTGGGTTAAAAGCAAAATTCAACCTCTCGCAATATCAAAATGCACGTATAAATTTAGAATTTATGTTCGAAATAACGGTAAATAGACATGCTTAAACAAAACTTGTCGGTTTTACCGTTATTTTGAACAAAATATTAAATTGATACTAGCGTTTTTATGTTGCGTTGGGCTAAATGGTCCATTATACATCAATTTTGAAACATTTGCATACACATAAATAGATATGTGGTGATAAAACACACGTTTTGGTAGTAATTTTTACTAACTTATATTTTTTGTTGTATTTTTATTCATTATTTGTCCACTTTAACGTCATTTTGAACAAGGAATACTAAAACTCTACCAAAGTTAATTTTATCACCACAATTGAATTGTTTCATATTTAAATTGTTCAAAATATCGGTTAAATGGAGAATTTAACCGCAAATGGCAATAAATTGCACTAAAAAATTAAATAATTGGTTCAAAACAACAGTAAAAACGACAAGTTTTGCGTCAACTTGTCTATTTATTGTAATTTCAATTAAAATATTTAATTTTAAGGTGCAATTACATGTCATTTTTCGTCAAATTCCGCATTTACAAATTATTTTGTTTGGATTTTGTTACTTTTCGTTCAAAATGACATTCAAATGGACAAAAAATGAACAAAAACCCCAAAAAATGTTAATTAGCAAAAAGAACTACATAAGCGTGTGTTATGTCACCACAAAAACAAAAAATATTTCAAATACCACAAAAATATTTCGATTAAAATATTTAATTTCAAGGTGCACTTTATTGTCATTTGGGGTAAAATTCTTCATTAACCCATTGTTTTGTTAAGATTTTGGTACATATCGTTCAGAATGACGTTCAAATGGATAAATAATGATCAAAAACACAAAAAATATTAATTAGCATAAATTACTACTAAATCGTATGATTTGTCAGCCCAACTCAATTTTTTGATATTTAAATTGTTCAAATGTGGGTATAATGCACAATTTAAACCCACGCAATATAAAAATGCACGTTAAAATTTAAAATTTGGTTCGAAATAACGGTTTATAGACAAGTTGACAGAAAACTGATCTGTTTTACCGTTATTTCGACCAAAATATTAAATTTTAACGTGCATTTTTTTTGTTGCGCGGGGTTAAATGGTCCGTTTAACCAACATTTTGGACAATTGAAATATAAAAGAATTGAGCTTTGGTGATAAAACACACGTTTTGGTAGTAATGTTTCCTTATTTTTATTTTTTTTGTGTTATATTTCATTATTGGTCCATTTACACGTCATTTTGAACAATAAATACAAAAAGTCTACCACAGTAAGATTTATCACCACAACTCAATTGTTTCATATTAAAATTGTTCAAAATGTCGGTTAAATGGAGAATTTTACCTCAAATCACATTAAATTACACTTAAAAATTAAATATTTGGTTCAAAATAACACAAAAAAAATAGAAATAAGCAAAAATTACTACCAAAGCGTGTGTTTTGTCACCACAATTCAATTTTTTTATATTAAAATTATTCAAAATGTGGATAATATGCACAATTTAACCTCACGCAATATCAAAATTCATGTAATATAAAATTTGGTTCGAAATTACGATAAATAGACAAGTTGTACCAAAATTTTACGTGCATTTTTATGTTGCGTGGAGAAATATTGTTTATTTAACCCAAGTTTTGAACAATTGGAATATACAAAAATAGATTTGTGTTGGTAAAACACAAGTTTTGGTTATAATTTTTGCTAATTTATATTATTTTTGTATTTTTATTCATTATTTGTCCAATTAATTCAAATGACATTTAATTGCACTTAAAAATTAAATGTTTGGTTCAAAACAACCGTTTAAACGACAAGTTTTGTGTAAACTTGCCTGATAACCGTTATTCCGATTTAAATTTTAAATTTTAAGGTGCAATTTGATGTCATTCCGAGTAAAATTCTCCATTTACACATTATTTTATTAAGATGTTGGTACATGTCGTTCAAAATGACGTTCAAATGGACAAATAATGAACAAAAACACAAAATAAATATTAATTAGCAAAAATTACTACTAATGCGTGTGTTTTGTCAGCACAACTGTATTTTTTGATATCTAAATTGTTCGAAACGTGGGTGAAATGCACAACTTTTCTCCAAGCAATATAAAAATGCACGTGAAATTTTAAAATTTGGTTCGAAATAACGGTTAATAGACAAGTTTGCACAAAACTTGTCTGTTTGACAGTTATTTAGAACAAAATTTAAAAATTTTTCGTGCATTTTTATGTTGCGAAGGGTTAAATGGTCCATTTGACAAACATTTTGGACACCTGAAATATAAAAAAAATGAGTTTTAGTGATAAAACACACGTTTTGGTAGTAATTTTTGCTTATTTATATTTTTTTTGTGTTTTTATTCATTATTGGTCCATTTGAACGTTATTTTTAACAGTTTATACCAACATTCTACCACAGTATGATAAATCACCACAACTTAATTGTTTCATATTAAAATTGTTCAAAATGTCAGGTAAATGGACAATTTCACATCAAATGACATTAAATTGCACTTTAAATTTTAAAATTTGGTTCAAAATAACACAAAAAAAAATATTATTAATCAAAAATTACTACCAAACCGTGTGTTTAGTCACCGCAATTCAATTTTTTTAAATTAAGAAGATTCAAAATGTGGGTTTAATTCACAATTGAACTCCACTCAATATCAAAATGCACGTTAAATTTAAAATTTGGTTAAAAATTACGGTTTATAGACAAGTTTAAACAATAGTTGTCTATTTTACCGTTATTTCGAAATAAATATTAAATTTTCACGTGCATATTTATGTTGCGCGAGGTGTAATGGTCCATTTTACCCACATTTTGGACAATTGAAATATTAAAAAATTGAGTTGTGGTGATAAAACACACGCTTTGGCAGTAATTTTAGTTTATTTATATTTTTTTTTGTGTTTTTATTCATTATTTGTCCATTTGAACGTCATTTTGAACAAATAATACCAAAAGTCTATCGATGTGTGTTTTATCACCACAACTCAATTGTTTCATATTTAAATTGTTAAAAATGTTAGTTTAATTTTGTTATGTTTAGTTTTAAAAAATTTCATATAATCTAGAATATTATTATATTTAAAATATCGAATCTACAGTTTTGTACTAAGGAATCATTAGGAATGTTTTGTAACGTGTACAAAACAAAACGATAATTCAGAAATATTTTAATAATGCTGAACGATCTCTTCGCAGATTCATAAAACTTAACCCTTATTAAACAATTTTAAATAATGATAAGAGTAAGAAAACTGTTATTATGGAAGTCGATGAATACGTCAATAAAATGAATGATTTATTATCAGACACAAATGTTTACGTCAAACTGAATAGAATACCTCGAGTCATAAATGAATTGGAATTTAAAATCAAACTTTTATAAAGAACAAACCAAATAACTGAAACTAGAAAAAACAGTTTTATTTGTAAAAATCCGATAACACCTAGAATTTATGGATTGCCCAAGCTTCATAAACCTAATGTTCCACTCAGACCAATTGTTTCTACAATTAATTCTCCATCCTACTACATTTCTTAATATTTTGCAGATATTTTAAAGACTTTAGTTTGCAAAAGTAAATATAATATTAACAACTCTTTTGATTTAAAAGATAAACTTGATAGAATAACATTACAGGATACGGATGTACTTGCTTCTTTTGATGTTATAAGTTTATTCACAAATATCCCCACTCAGGTGGTTATAGATGTTATCAAACTTAGATGGGCTGAATTTACCACTGTTACAAACATTCGACAACATGATTTTATCGAAATACTTGAAATTATCATTAACAAACATAACTATTTCACGTTTCAAAATATAGTGTACAAACAAGTATCGGGATTGGCAATGGGTAGTCCACTATCTCCTGTGTTGGCAGATATAGTATTAGAACGACTATTTGAAATATCCTAAGAAAACCTACCATTACAACCTACGTTATTAACCAAATATGTAGCTGACATTTTAATTATTTTACCTAATGAATATATTGATAAAACAAAAAGAATCTTTGAAAATTTCCATTCAAACATTAAATTCACTTCTGAAAAAGAAATTGACGGCAAACTAAATTATTTTGATATTACTTTATACAAAAATAATAATTCCATTATTACTGATTGGTTAAAAAAACCATCATCATCTAACAGACTTCTTAATTTTAATTCTTCACATCCATTATCAATGAAAATTAATGAAGCAAAAAACATATCATCAAAAATTTTCACATTAAGTTATAAAATCTTTTGGGATAAAAATAATGAAATTATTGTTGATCTTCTCAAAAATAATAACTATCCTAACCAAATCATAAATAAAATCATTAGAGATGTGTTTTTTTAGCTGAATTCAGTTTCACAAGTAAAAGATATAAATACAGTAACAACAAATTCGATCAGTACCAACACAAACATTGTTTTGACCTTTTATTCTTGCACTTACAAGTAATATACAAAAGCATCTTAAACTGTTAGGGGTTGACAGAATATCGTATAAAATTCAAAATAGATTGCAAAATTTGTTCACTAATTTGAAAGACAAAGTTACTCAGGATAAACTTGCCAATGTTGTATATCAGATTGATTGTTCCTGCGATAAAAAATATATAGGTCATACTAAAAATCAAGTTAAAACGAGAATGTTGAAACATATGAGTGATATACGTTGTGGTAACACAAATATAGCCCTAGCTAAACATGTTTTGAGTGAGAATCACAATCCAAATTTTAAAAATGTTAAAATATTATTTAAAGAAAAAAACAAACGTAAACGTGAAATATTAGAAAGTCTCAGTATTATCTCGACCAAAAATACTATAAACTTTAAAACTGATACCGAAAACATAAACTCAACTTATAAACTTGTCATTCATAGTAACAATAAATTTAATGAACATTAGTACACAATAAAAATATTATTAAAACTGTTTCCAACAAACCAAAAAATTTTTTTAAAAATTTTTAAAATTTTTTTTTTAAATTTAAGTTTTATTGCCACAATAAATATTTATTTAACATCAAAATATTTAATATTCATATACATCGAAAATGTCGCCGGATGTAGCTTAATGGTTAAGAGAGTTTCTCATCAAGCCGCGGTCTCGAGTTCGATTCCCGCCGTTGACCAAAAATTAACATGCAACCGGATGACATAAAAACGCGATTGTGTATAAAATCATTCGTTGGGCTGACCACCTACAATGTGTACCATTCGTTAAAAATTGGTTCGTAAGGTCTCAGTTGAGACGCGGTAAGGGTCGTTTACGGCCTCTAAGCCATAAATTATTATTTTTTATACATCGAAAATAATTTTTATTTGTTCGTATCTTGTAATTTTTACAGTGTATTACTAGTAAGTGATTTATTTATTGATTTTGAATTTAAACTTTTTTAACTAATTTATTATTTAACAGCTCAAATTTTAAAAGATGATAGACAATGCTATATAAATATATATATCATATAATATTTTAAAATTTAATTAAATTATGTTTAATCTTATGAGAACGTTTTCGTATTATTTATGTGTGATTACTATTTTATTACTTTTTTGCCATCTATTGACTGTTATTTATTACCTTTAATAACTTGACTATTTTTAACAATTCCATACTTCTTGAAAATTTATTGTCTGAGCTGTTATTTAAAATATAAATTGTTCTATAATAAAGCTATTCTAGCTACATTTTTGTGGTTAAGATACTAACTATATTATGAAGTCACCATCTATATTCAATTTTATATAATATCGATTTTAAATTATTTTCACATAAGTTTGTATTACTGACTGGTTTTTTAAAACAATTTTTATTTATTTTTATATATTCGTATTACTTTGGTGTAATGATTCTGCAGAATTGAAAGATCAAGTTCTGTTGGAATATTGCCTTGTTTTCCATATAAAGTTGTAATAGTTATACAGATAAAAATTCATTCAATCAAATAAAAATTTGATATTATAAGTTCAAAAATATTCCTTATAGTGGATTTTTATTTTTTATATTATAAATATATTTCGGCAATCAAGTTGCCATCTTCAGTATTTATCATGAACTAAAAAGAAAATTTTATTTCCATGCCTTTTTATACTTTTTCCAGGGTACAGTGTTTTAATTTTCAAGGCATAATATTTTGTGGCGTATTTTTCAAAACTAGTTCGTAAAGTTTGTTCGTCATAGTATTAATTTTGTTGTTAAGTAGAAATTTATTTTTGCGGTTTTTATATATTTCAAATTCTTCTAGCCTGTTCATTTGGTCGCTTTTATTCATCTTGTAGAGAATTTTTAAGTTTGTATCCATATCTGTGTAGTTGTGTAAAGTATTATTGATATGGAGAGCAAATCTTGACTCAGTATTCATTTTACCGATATCCTTTATATGTTCGTTAAATCTTATTTTAAAGGATCTACCGGTTTGTTCTATGTAAAATGATGGACAGTCTGAACATGTTAACTTATAAATTCCGCTGTCTAATGTAATGTTACTATTTGATCTAATTTGTTGTTCTAATTTGTTATGCGTTTTATATGCAACTTTATATCCAAAGTTTTTGAATATTTTCTGGATATGTTGGCTGGTGTTTTTATTATAATCCACAATAACGTATTTTCCTTGGGTATTATCATCAAATTGTAACGTAGTGTTCTGTCGGTCATTGGTTCTGAATATATATTTTCGATTTATCTCGTCCACTTTGGCCGTGGTATAACCACTTTTATGTGCGATGTATTTAATTATCTTAAGTTCATTTTGATAATCTTCTTTTGACATCAAGATCTTATTTAATCGGTGTATCATATGATTATATGCGGCTATTTTATGCTGGTATGGGTGGTTTGAGTTTTTATGTATAGTTTGGTCCGTTTGCGTGGGTTTTCTAAATATTTTGAATGTGTGTTTGTTATTGATGTTTTTAATTGTTAGATCCAGAAAATTAATTGCATTATTTTGTTCTAATTCTAACGTGAATTTTATGTTTTCGTGAATATTATTTATATAATTTTGCATTTGGTCCAGTTGTCTAGATGTACCCGTAAACAAGATTAGTATGTCATCTACATATCTGTGCCAGTATTTAATGTTCTTTAAAAATTTGTTTCTATTATTAAAGATGTAATTATTTTCGAAATGATTTAAATATATATTGGCTAACGTTCCAGATAGAGGACTACTCATTGGTAGACCATCATTTTGGAAGTAGAATTTTCCATTATATGTAAAGTAATTTTGACTTGTTATTTCTTCTAATAGTTTTGTTATTTCTTCGACGGTGTTACTGTTCGTTTCGTTTTTTATTAAAATGTTCTTGGTTATGATCAACGTTTCTTTCACTGGTATATTCGAATACATGTTTGTGACATCGAAGGAAGCGAGTTTTGCATTATTTGGTATATTAATTTTCTCAATTTTTCTGACCAATTCAATGTTATTTTTAATTGAGTGGTCATGTTCGAGAGTTATATTATCTGTAAGCCATTTGTTAATATGCTTTGCAATTTTGTAAGATGGAGCCGAAGTAAAGTTAACGATTGGTCGTATTGGAATATTATCTTTATGTACTTTCGGCATGCCTCGTAGAATCAGTGCTGTTGGTTTTATCATCTTATTGTATCGAATGTCTTTGTCACATAAGAACTGTTTTGATTTGTTAATCATAACTTTTAGATTTTTATGATATTTTTGAGTGGGATCTTCAGTTAGTTCTTGTATATCGTTATTTTCTATGAAGTTGTTAACTTTAGAGTTGAAGTCAGTTTCGTTCATTATAACTATTGTGTTTCCTTTATCTGCTTTTGTTAATATAGCATTATTGGCAATTATTTAATTTTGATTTCCTGAATAACATTTTGATCGTTATAACTATGTCTTTCTAGGTGCATATCTCTTAGTTTATCTACAATCATTGTTCTTAAATCTGATTGATGTTCTATATTGGTTTTAGTGATTGTATTTTCAATACTAAGGATATGTTTATTTTGATATTTAACGTTATTTATCGGAATTAGATTATATTTTAATCCTTTTTCCAATAAAGATGTTTCAATATCGTTAAATTGGATGTTAGTATGATTTTCTATCCGTTGAAAATATCTTTATTGGAAAAAGGATTAAAATATAATCTAATTCCGATAAATAACGTTAAATATCAAAATAAACATATCCTTAGTATTGAAAATGCAATCACTAAAACCAATATAGAACATCAATCAGATTTAAGAACAATGATTGTAGATAAAATAAAAGATATGCACCTAGAAAGACATAGTTATAACGATCAAAATGTTATTCAGGAAATCAAAAGTAAAATAAATGCCAATAATGCTATATTAACAAAAGCAGATAAAGGAAACACAATAGTTTTAATGAACGAAACTGACTACAACTCTAAAGTTAACAACTTCATAGAAAATAACGATATACAAGAACTAACTGAAGATCCCACTCAAAAATATCATAAAAATCTAAAAGTTATGATTAACAAATCAAAACAGTTCTTATGTGACAAAGACATTCGATACAATAAGATGATAAAACCAACAGCACTGATTCTACGAGGCATGCCGAAAGTACATAAAGATAATATTCCAATACGATCAATCGTTAACTTTACTTCGGCTCCATCTTACAAACTTGCAAAGCATATTAACAAATGGCTTACAGATAATATAACTCTCGAACATGACCACTCAATTAAAAATAACATTGAATTGGTCAGAAAAATTGAGAAAATTAATATACCAAATAATGCAAAACTCGCTTCCTTCGATGTCACAAACATGTATTCGAATATACCAGTGAAAGAAACGTTGATCATAACCAAGAACATTTTAATAAAAAACGAAACGAACAGTAACACCGTCGAAGAAATAACAAAACTATTAGAAGAAATAACAAGTCAAAATTACTTTACATATAATGGAAAATTCTACTTCCAAAATGATGGTCTACCAATGAGTAGTCCTCTATCTGGAACGTTAGCCAATATATATTTAAATCATTTCGAAAATAATTACATCTTTAATAATAGAAACAAATTTTTAAAGAACATTAAATACTGGCACAGATATGTAGATGACATACTAATCTTGTTTACGGGTACATCTAGACAACTGGACCAAATGCAAAATTATATAAATAATATTCACGAAAACATAAAATTCACGTTAGAATTAGAACAAAATAATGCAATTAATTTTCTGGATCAAACAATATAAAACATCAATAACAAACACACATTCAAAATATTTAGAAAACCCACGCAAACGGACCAAACTATACATAAAAACTCAAACCACCCATACCAGCATAAAATAGCCGCATATAATCATATGATACACCGATTAAATAAGATCTTGATGTCAAAAGAAGATTATCAAAATGAACTTAAGATAATTAAATACATCGCACATAAAAGTGGTTATACCACGGCCAAAGTGGACGAGATAAATCGAAAATATATATTCAGAACCAATTACCGACAGAACACTACGTTACAATTTGATGATAATACCCAAGGAAAATATGTTATTGTGGATTATAATAAAAACACCAGCCAACATATCCAGAAAATATTCAAAAACTTTGGATATAAAGTTGCATATAAAACGCATAACAAATTAGAACAACAAATTAGATCAAATAGTAACATTACATTAGACAGCGGAATTTATAAGTTAACATGTTCAGACTGTCCATCATTTTACATAGAACAAACCGGTAGATCCTTTAAAATAAGATTTAACGAACATATAAAGGATATCGGTAAAATGAATACTGAGTCAAGATTTGCTCTCCATATCAATAATACTTTACACAACTACACAGATATGGATACAAACTTAAAAATTCTCTACAAGATGAATAAAAGCGACCAAATGAACAGGCTAGAAGAATTTGAAATATATAAAAACCGCAAAAATAAATTTCTACTTTACAACAAAATTAATATTATGACGAACAAACTTTACGAACTAGTTTTGAAAAATACGTCACAAAATATTATACCTTGAAAATAAAAACACTGTACCCTGGAAAAAGTATAAAAAGGCATGGAAATAAAATTTATTTTTTAGTTCATGATAAATACTGAAGATGGCAACTTGATTGCCGAAATATATTTATAATATAAAAAATAAAAATCCACTATAAGGAATATTTTTGAACTTATAATATCAAATTTTTATTTGATTGAATTTAAAAGTGAAATAAGTCACACATTAGAGAAATTCTTAAAATGAATTTCAACAAAATAAAAATTCAACTTTATACTAATTTAAATCATAAATTTTTTAAAATAATTTTTTAACTATTTTTTAAATTATAATTATTTTCTATTTTTGCCAAATATGGTACTTATTATTAAAATTTAAATTTAATTTTCCGTATATATAACACATAGTTAGTCTTGTTTAATGTGTAATATGTTATATTCATATTTTGTGTTTAATTCAATACCTTTATTTATTTTTAGTTTTAGTGTTTTTTATATTTGTAACACTTGAAAATGGTCTAATTGACCGAAATATCATGAATTTAATAAATAAAAATAAATTTCATTAATTAATTATTTATTTTAATTCAATGTAAATGTATTCTTTAATATTTTGGAGTAGTTGGAGTTAGTGCGGTTTCATATATAATAAAAGTACAAAATATAAAATGTTTACGTGCATTTTTATGTTGCGCGGGGTAAAATGGCCAAGTTTACCCACATTTTGGAATATTGAAAAATAAAAAAATTGAGTTTTGTTGATAAAACACATGCTTTGGTAGTAAGTCTTTCTAATTAATATTTTTTTTTGTCTTTTTATTCATTATTTGTCAATTTTAACGTCATTTTGAACAATTAGTACCAAAATGCTACCAAAATGTGTTTTATCACAACAACTTAATTGTTTAATATTGTAATTGTTCAAAATGTTGGTTTAATTGTGGTGGTGTGGCGATTCACTTCCACGCTTTTTACTTGGGAATCAATTTTCGGAATGTTTTAATAAAACATTCTATCTCGACTTTCAACTTTATTCTTACCTTAATTTAGTATAGTCTTTTCTTATATTCTATGTTCAACGTCGTTACATAAAGATGCGATCGTTGAACTATTATTGCTACGTTAACATTTTTGCTTATGATATTTTTTTATATAACTACTTTAATTTTTGGTAATATGAAAGTTTTTTATATAACTTTGTTGCGATATAAAGTATATGCTTATTGCAACGAAGTAATATATATTTAATGTCGGCTGAGCGCGTGTTACAAGGTAACACTACCAAATGGAGAATTTCACCCCAAATGACATATAATTGCACTTAAAAATTATAGATTTGGTTCAAAAAAACACAAAAAAAATATAAATGAGTAAAAATTACTACCAAAGCGTGTGTTTTGTCACCAAAATTCCATTTGTTGTCATTCGAATTGTTAAACATGTGGGTAAAAATGCACAATTCAACCCCACGCAATCTATATTTCATGTTTAAATTAAAAATTTTGTTCCAAATAACGGTTAATAGACAAGTTAAAACCAACCTTGTGTATTTTACCGTTATTTCGAATTAAAAATTAAATTTTAATAAAATTTTAATTTATGAAATTAAAAAGTTGGTTCAAAATAACGGTTTAAACGACAAATTTTGTGTCAACTTGTCTATTTACCGTTATATCAATTAAAATTTTTAGTTTTAAGGTGCAATTTTATGTCATTTGTGGTGAAATTCTTCATTTTACCATTATTATGTTAAGATTTCGGTACATATCGTTCTTAATGACGTTCAAATGGACAAATATTGATCAAAAAACACAAAAAATATTAATTAGCAAAAATTACACCTAAAGCGTGTGTTTTGTCACCCCATCTGAATTTTTTGATATTTAAATGTTCAAAATGTGGGTTAAATGCACAGTTTATCCCCACGCAATATAGAAATGCACGTAAAAATTTAAAATTTGGTTCGAAATAACGGTTAATAGACAAATCTACACTTAACTTGTCTGTCTTACCATTATTTCGAACAAAATATTAAATTTTAAAGTGAGTTAATTTATTTCGCGGGGTAAAACGGTCTATTCTACCCTTATTTTGGACAATTCAAAAATAAAAAAAAAATTCGTGCTGACAAAACACACGCTTTGGAAGTAATTTTTGCTTATTTTTATATTTTTGTGTTTTTTTTCATTATTTGTCCATTTGAACGTCATTTTGAACAATAAGTACAAAAATTCTGCCAATGTGTGTTTGTTCACCACAACTCAATTGTTTTATATTTAAATTGTTGAAAATGTCAGTTAAATGGAGAATTTCAGCCCAAATAACATTAAATTGCACTTAAAAATAAAATATTTGGTTCAAAATAACACAAAAAAAAATATTATTAAGCAAAAATTACTACCAAAGCGTTTGTTTTGTCACCAGAATTCAATTTTTTTATATATAAATTGTTCAAAATGTGGGTTAAATGGACAATGAAACCCCACGCAATATAAAAATGTACGTTAACATTTTTAAATGTTGGTCGAAATAACAGTCAATAGACAAGTTTAAACAAAACTTGACTATTATTCCGTTATTTCGAACAAAGTATTAAATGTTAACGTGCATTTTTATGTTGCGTGGGGTTATATTGTCCATTTTACTTAAATTTTGAACAATTGGAATATACACAAATAGATTTGTGGTCATAAAACACACGCTTTGGTAGTCATTATTGCTAATTTATATTATTTTTGTATTTTAAATCATTATTTGCCCATTTGAACGTCTTTTGAACACTTAATACCAAAATTCTACCAAAGTTTTTTTTTTCACCACAACTCAATTTTTTTATATTGAAATTGATCAAAATGTCGGTTTAATAGAGAACTTCACCCCAAATGACATTCAATTGCACTTTAGTAATTAATCTTTGGTTTAAAATCACACAAATAAAATATAAATTAGCAAAAATTACTACCAAAGCGTGTGTTTTGTCACCACAATTAAATTTTTTGATATTTTAATTGTTCAAAATGTGGGAAAAATGCACAATTTAACCCCACGCAATATAAACATGCTGCTTAAAATTTTAAATTTGTTTCGAAATAATGGTTATTAGACAAGTTTTCAAAAAACTTGTGTATTTTACCGTTATTTCGGACAAATTATTTTTACTTGCATTTTTATGTTTCGTGGGGTTATATTGTCCATTTTACCCAAATTTTAAACAATTGGAATAAACACAAATAGATTTATGGTGATACAACACACGCTTTGGTACTAATTATTGCTTATTTATATTATTTTTGTATTTTAAATCATTATTTGTCCATTTGAACGTCATTTTGAACAATTAATACCAACATTTTACCAAAGTTTATTTTATCACCACAACTCAATGGTTTCATATTAAAATTGTTCACAATGTTAGGTTAATGGAAAATTCTACAGTAAATTGCACTTAAAAATTAAATATTTGGTTCAAAATATTGGTTAAAACGACAAGTTTTGGGTCAACTGGTCTATTCACCGTTATTTCGATAAAAATATTTAATTTTCAGGTGCAATTTTATGTCATTTGTGGTGAAATTCTCCATTTTATTATTATTTTGTTAAGATTTTGGTACATATCGTTCAAAATGACGTTCAAATGGACAAATAATGAACAAAAACACAAAAAAAATATTAATTAGCAAAAATTACACATAAAACGTGTGTTTTGTGACCACAACTCAATTGTTTGATATTTAATTTGTTCAAAATGTGGGTAAAATGCACAATTTAACCCCACGCAATATAAAAATGCACGTAAAAATTTAAAATTTGGTTCGAAATAACGGCAAATAGACAAGTTTACACAAAACTTGTCTGTTTTACCGTTATTTCGAATAAAATATTAAATGTTTACATGCATTTTTATGTTGCGCGGGTTTAAGTGGTCTCGTTAACCCACATTTTGGACAACTGAAATATATAAAAATAGAGTTGTGGTGATAAAACACACCGCTTTGGTAGTAATTTTTGCTAATTTATATTTTTTGTGTTTTAATACATTATTTGTCCATTTGAACGTCATTTTAAACAATTAATACCAAAATTCTACCAAAATGTGTTTTACCACCACAACTCGATTGTTTCATATTCAAATTGTTCAAAATGTCAGTAAAATGGAGAATTTCAACCCAAATGACATTAAATTGCACTTAAAAATTAAATATTTGGTTCAAAATAACACAAAAAAAATAAAAATTAGCAAAACTTACCACCAAAGCGTTTGTTTTGTCACCACAATTAAATTTGTGATATTTAAATTGTTCGAATTGTGGGTAAAATGCACAAATTAACCCGACAAAACATACAAATGCACGAAAAATTTTAAATTTGGTTCGAAATAACGGTAAATAGACAAGTTACACAGAACTTGACTGTTTTACCGTTATTCCAACCAAAAAATTAAATTTTAACGTGCGTTTGTTTGTTGCGCGCGGTTAAATGGTCCATTTTACCCACATTTTGGACAATTGAAATATAAAAAAAGATGAATTGTGGTGATAAAACACACGCTTTGGTAGTAATTTTTGCTAATTTATATCTTTTTTGTGTTTTATTCATTATTTGTCCATTTGAACGTTATTTTGAACAATTCGTACCAAAATTCGACCAAAGTGTGTTTTATCGCCACAACTCAATTGTTTCATATTGAAATTGTTCAAAATGTCGGTTAAATGGAGAATTTTAGCCCAAATGACATAAAATTGTCCTTAAAAGTTAAATATTTGGTTCAAATAACAAAAAAAAATATTAGTAAGCAAAAATTACTACCAAAGCGTGTGTTGTGTCACCACAATTCAATTTTTTTATAATCAAATTGTTGTAAATGTGGGAAAAATTCACAATTGACCTCCACGCAATATCAAAATGCATGTTTAATTTAAATTTTGTTTGAAATAACGGTGAATAGACAAGTTTAAACAGAAGTTGTCAATTTTACCGTTATTTCGAACAAAATATTAAATATTAACGTGCATTTGATGTTGCGTGGGGGTAAATTTTCCATTTTACCCAAATTTTGAACAATTAGAATATACATAAAAAGATTTGTGGTAATAAAACACACGCTTTGGTGGTAATTTTTGCTAATTTATATTATTTTTGTATTTTTATTTAATATATTTCCCCTTAAACGACCTTTTTAACAATAAATACCAAAATTCTACAGAAGTTAATTTTATCCCCACAGTTCAACTGTTTGATATTTAAATTGTTCAAAATGTCGGTTAAATAGAGAATTGCACCCCAAATGACATTCAATTGAACTTAAAAATGAAAAATTTTGGTTCAAAATAACGTTTATAACGACAAGTTTTGTGTCAACTTGTCTATTTACCGTTATTTAGATTAAAATATTTAATTTAAAGGTGCAATTTTAAATCATTTGGGGTGAAATTCTTCAATTACCCATTACTTTGTAAAGATTTTGGTACATGTAGTCAAAAATGACATTCAAATAGACAAATAATGAACAAACACAAAAAAAATTTTTAATTAGCAAAAAATACTACCAAAGCGCATGTTTTGCCACCTCAACTCAATTCTTTGATATTTAAATTGTTCAAAATGTGGGTAAAATGCACAATTTCACCCCACGCAATATAGAAATGCACGTAAAAATTTAAAACTTAGTACGAAATAACGGTAAATAGACAAGTTTACACAAAACTTGTCTATTTAACCATTATTTCGAACAAAATATTAAATTTTAGAGTGAATTTATTTATTGCGCGGGGTAAAACGGTCTATTCTTCCCACATTTTGGACAATTCAAATATAAAAAAAAATCGTCCTGACAAACACACGCTTTGGTAGTAATTTTTGCTTATTTATATATTTTGTGTTTTTATTCATTATTTGTCCATTTGAACGTCATTTTGAACAATAAATACAAAAATTCCGCCAATGTGTGTTTTATCACCACAACTTAATTGTTTCATATTAAAATTGTTGAAAATGTCGGTTTATTGGAGAATTTCAGCCAAAATCAAATTTAATTGCTTTTAAAATCAAAATATTTGATTCAAAATAACACAAAAAAAATATTATTAAGCAAAAATTACTACCAAAGCGTTTGTTTTGTCACCAGAATTCAATTTTTTTATATATAAATTGTTCAAAATGTGGGTTAAATGGACAATGAAACCCCACGCAATATAAAAATGCACGTAAACATTTTTAAATGGTGGTCGAAATAACAGTCAATAGACAATGTGAACAATGTGTCAATAGACAATAGATATGTGGTCATAAAACACACGCTTTGGTAGTCATTATTGCTAATTTATATTATTTTTGTATTTTTAATCATTATTAATTGCCCATTTGAACGTCTTTTGAACAATTAATACCAAAATTTTACCAAAGTTAATTTTATCACCACAACTCAATTGTTTCATATTTAAATTTTTCAAAATGCCAGGTTAATGGAAAATTTTACCCGAATGACATTAAATAGCACTTAAAAATTTAATTAATTTATATTTTTTATTTGCGTTTTCATTCATTTTGTGTTTATTTGAACGTCATTTTGAACAATTAATACCAAAATTCCACCAAAGTTTTTTTTTTCACCACAACTCAATTGTTTTATATTGAAATTGTTCAAAATGTCGGTTTAATGGAGAACTTCACCCCAAATGACATTCAATTGCTTTAAAATTAAATCTTTGGTTCAAAATCACACAAAAAATATCAATTAGCAAAAATTACTACCAAAGCGTGTGTTTTTTGTCACCACAATTAAATTTTTTGATATTTAAATTGTTCAAAATGTAGGTCAAATGCACAATTTAACCCCACGCAATATAAAAATGCTGCTTAAAATTTTAAATTTTGTTCGAAATAATGGTTATTAGACTAGTTTTCAAAAAACTTGTGTATTTTACCGTTATTTTGGACCAAATATTAAATTTTTACGTGCATTTTTATGTTTCGTGGGGTTATATTGTCAATTTTACCCAAATTTTAAACACTTTGAATAAACACAAATGGATTTGTGGTGATACAACACACGCTTCGGTAGTAATTATTGCTTATTTATATTATTTTTGTATTTTAAATCATTATTTGTCCATTTGAACGTCATTTCGAACAATAAATACCAACATTTTACCAAATTTATTTTATCACCACAACTCAATGGTTTCATATTTAAATTGTTCAAAATGTCAGGTAAATGTTACAACGACAAGTTTTGGGTCAAATGGTCTATTTACCGTTATTTCGATAAAAATATTTAATTTTCAGGTGCAATTTTATGTCATTCGTGGTAAAATTCTCCATTTTAACATTATTTTGTTAAGATTTTGGTACATATCGTTCAAAATGACGTTCAAATGGACCAATAATGAACAAAAACACAAAAAAATATAAATTAGCAAAAATTACACCTAAAGCGTGTGTTTTGTCACCACAACTCAGTTTTTTGATATTTGAATTGTTCAAAATGTGGGTAAAATGCACAATTTTACCCCACGCAATATAAAAATTCTCGTAAAAATTTAAAATTTGGTTCGAAATAACGGTAAATAGACAAGTTTACACAAAACTTGTCTGTTTTACCGTTATTTCGAACCAAATATTAAATGTTTACGTGCATTTTTATGTTGCGCAGGGTTAGGTGGTCTCGTTAACCCACATTTTGGACAATTGAAATATCAAAAAATTTAGTTGTGTGTGATAAAACACACCACTTTGGTAGTAATTTTTGCTTGTTTAAATTTTTTTATGTTTTTATTCATTATTTGTCCATTTGAACGTCATTTTGAACAGTTAGTACCAAAATTCTACCAAAATGTGTTTCATCACCACAATTTAATTGTTTTATATTGAAATTGTTCAAAATGTCGTTTTAATTGTGGTGGTGTGGCGATTCACTACCACGCTTTTTACTTGGGAATCAATCTTGGGAATGTTTTAATAAAACATTCTATCTCGACTATCAACTAAATGTTTACCTTTATTTAGTATAGTCTTTTTTTATATTCTTTGTTCAACGTCGTTACATAAAAATGCGATCGTTGAACTATTTTCGCTACGTTAACATTCCTGCTTATGATAATTTTTCATATTACTACTTTAATTTTATGTAATATGAAATCTTCATTATATAACTTTGTTGCAATATAAAGTATATGCTTATTGCCACGAAGTTATATATATTTTATGTGGGCTGAGCGCGTGTTACAGGGTAACTCTACAAAATGGAAAATTTCACCCCAAATGACATTAAATTGCACTTGAAAATTATATATTTGGTTCAAACTAACACAAAAAAATATGAATAAGTAAAAATTACTACCAAAGCGTGTGTTTTGTCACCAAAATTCCATTTGTTGTTATTCGAATTGTTAAAAATGGGGGTAAAATGCACCCAAAATTTAAACAATTCGCAATATAAAATGCTTGTTTAAATTTAAAATTTTGTTCGAAATAACGGTAAATAGACAAGGTTAAACCAAACTTGTCTATTTTACCGTTATTTCGAATAAAATATTAAATTTTTAAAAAAATTTTATTTATAAAATTAAATAGTTCGTTCAAAGTAACGGTTAAAACGACAAATTTTGTGTCAACTTGTCTATTTACCGTTATTTCGATAAAAATATTTAGTTTTTAGGGGCAATTTTATGTCATTTGTGGTGAAATTCTCCATTTTACCATTATTTTGATAAGATTTTGGTATATATCGTTCAAAATGGCGCTCTAATGGACAAATAATAAACAAAAACACAAAAAAAATATTATTCAGCAAAAATTACACCTAACTTATGGTTTGTCACCATAACTCACTTTTTTGAAATCAAAATTGTTCAAAATGTGAGTTAAATGCACAACTTAACCCCACGCAATATAAAAATGCACGTAAAAATTTAAAATTTGGTTCGAAATAACGGCAAATAGACAAGTTTACACAAAACTTGTCTGTTTTACCGTTATTTCAAACAAAATATTAAATGTTTACGTGCATTTTTATGTTGCGCGGGTTTAAGTGGTCTCGTTAACCTACATTTTGGACAATTGAAATATATAAAATTTGAGTTGTGGTGATAAAACACACCGCTTTGGTAGTAATTTTTGCTAATTTATATTTTTTGTGTTTTTATACATTATTTGTCCATTTGAACGTCATTTCAAACAATTGATACCAAAATTCCACCAAAATGTGTTTTACCACCACAACTCAATTGTTTCATATTGAAATGGTTCAAAATGTCAGTAAATTGGAGAATTGCAACCCAAATGACCTTAAATTGCACTTTTTTTTTTTTTTTTTTCAACCTTTTTTACAGGCCATTATTGGCCTGTACCGTGTCAACAATTTGAATCCATCGGTTTCGATCACGAGCCAGCTCTTCAAACCGTTGTAGGCAGTTTGAAGATGCCAGATCGCTCTCTACGCCGTGGAGCCATCGTCGCCGACAGCGACCTCTTCGCTTACCGAAAGGCGGTTCTACCTTAAAGGTTCGATGTATCATTCGGTTCGGATCAGCACGCAGAACGTGGCTGAGCCAGCGTACTCGCTGTCCTTTAATTTCATGCACGATATCAGGAATTTGCATTAAATTCCTGATCTCGTGATTGAAAAGAACTCGGTAAGTGCCATCGACGTCGCGTTTTGGACCATATATCACACGCATGATTCTTCTCTCGAATGTTAGAAGCCATCTTTCGTACTCATCCGTCAAGGTCCAACTCTCACATCCATACATGACAACGGGTTTGATCAACACTCTGTACAGTTTCAGCTTATCCGTATTTGCAAGATATTTTGATTTCAGCAGTGGACGTAGAGGATACAAAGCCCGATTGCCAGCGGCAAGGCGGACCTTGATATCCTCGCCCACACTATTATCGTGAGTGATGAGAGATCCAAGATACTTGAATCTCATCACTACTTCAAACGTGTGGTTACCACTACTGAAATCAATTGCGTCTTGGTCTCTAAAACCCGAGATTAGATATTTGGTTTTTGACTCGTTGATTTTGAGACCAACAGAAGATGAACACTGTTCCAGTGGATCAAGTATCTCTTTCACTCCGTTGCCATTTAATCCAATCACACAGATATCATCTGCATAAGCAAGAAGTTGATTGGATTGTCGGAATAAGATGTTGTCCTGAGGTGTTTCACTTTTACGAAGGATGAATTCCAACAAGAGATTCTTGTCGAACACCGGAAGAAATTGCAAAAATTCTCGATAGCCTGTTCTCAACTTTGACACAGCATTGTGACTGCGTTACGGTCATTTTACACAGATGTACATATTTTTTCGGTATTCCTTAATATTCAAGCGCACACCATAATCTCTCTCGATTGATCGAGTCATAGGCTTGCTTGAAATTTAGGAATACCTGGTGAACATCGCGAGATGTTTCGTAGTTCTTGGAAAGAATCATCCGTAGCGAAAAAACTTGATCAGTGACTGACCGATTTGGACGGAATCCTCCTTGGTAGTCACCGACAATTTCCTCCACTAGAGGAGTAATTCTTCCCAAGATAATGTATGACAGTAACTTATATGCTGTGCAAAGGAGAGCTATACCGCGATAATTTTCACATTTCAAGCGATCGCTTTTCTTGAAAATTGGGTAAAACGCGGCCACTTTTCATTCTTCGGACATAACTTCATTTCGCCATACCAATCGAACAAGGTCGAAAAGACAGTTCCACAAAGTTAGCCCTCCGAATATCAAGAGCTCTGAATTAATACAATCAACTTCTGGTGAACGATTTTTTTTTAATTTCTGCATGGCCATTGTGAATTCCTCATTGGATGGATCCTCAATGAACATCTCCGCGGTCTGTATTTGAGGGTATCCAAACACAGCTTGTGATACATGTGGAACATTAAGTAAATCAGAGAAGTGTTCACGCCATGTATCGAGTACCGCATCGACGTTAACACAGAGGTTTCCATCCTGGTCCCGAATGACAGTTAACCGAGATCTTAAGGTATGGTGCAATTCGGTGATTCCCTTAAAGAAACCACGCGAATTGTGCTCATTGCTGAGTTGTTGGACTCTTAAGACCTTGGCCTTCCACCATTCTCGCTTCTTCAGTCTACAAATGCGTTTAGCTGTCCTCCTAGCAAGAACTGCTTTGTTTTTCCTTGCGATTGTAAACCGAGTCTGCGCTTCATTATAGGCTATATTTCGTTGCTCAACAGCAAGACGACACTCCTCATCAAACCAATCATTTTTGGGCTAAGTTTTCACTATACCAAGGGTGTGCTGGGCAGCATCGACAACCGAGGTTTTCAATACTTCCCAGACACTGTTCACACCATCAGATTGGTAATTGGATTGTATAATGCTATTGCTGACAAGATCTTGATATTTTCGTTGCGTTTCTTCATTTATCAGACCTTCACAGGAGAATCGCGTTGTATATTCTCCTGTCCTCCCTGACTTGTACGAAAATTTCCATCGTAGCTTTGCAGCAACCATAAAATGGTCACTGCCTACGAATTTTGTTGACGACCGATATGATCTCACATCTTGGACAACCCGAGCCCGCCCTTTTGAAATCAACACATGGTCAATTTGGCTTCGGGATGTTTTACATGGGTGTGTCCATGTTTCTAAGTGGATGTTTTTATGAGGAAAGAATGTACTTGCTACTTTGAGATCATGAGCGATCGCAAAGTACATCATTCTTTCCCCATTCTCGGTCGCAGTTTCGTGTCGGGAGTACGGACCTATGTTATTACATAAGTCGGTCTGATTTCTGCCAGCTCTAGCATTAAAGTCACCAATCACCAATTTGACATCGTGATCCGGTATAGAACCCATCAGATTATCCAGATTAATTGTTCAAAATGACGATCAATTGGACAAATAATAAATAAAAACATAAGAAAAATATAAATTAGCTAAAATTACTACCGAAGCGTGTGTTTTATCACCACAACTCTATTTTTGTATATTTCAATTAACGATAAATAGACAAGTTAATACAAAAGTTGTCTGTTTTACCATTATTTCGAACAAAATATTTTATTTTGACGTGCGTTTTCATATTGCGTGGGGTTATATTGTCCATTTAACCCACATTTTGAACTATTTAAATATATAAAAATAGAATTGTTGTGACAAAACACACGCTTTGGAAGTAATTTTTGCTTAAGATTATTTTTTCTTTGTTATTTTGAACCAAATATTTTATTTTTAAAGTGGAATGAAATGTCGTTTGGGGTAAAATTCTCCATTTAACCGACATTTAGAACCATTAAAATACGAACAAATAAAGTTGGAATGAAAAAACACACTTCGGTAGAATTTTGGTATTTATTGTTCAAAATGATGTTCAAATGGACTAATAATGAATAAAAACGCAAAAAAAATATAAATAAGCAAAAATTACTACCAAAATTTAGGTGAAATGGACCATTTAACCCCGCGCAACATAAATATGCACGTACAAATTTAATATTTTTTTCGAAATAACGGTTAGTAGACAAGTTTTGTGTAAACTTGTCTATTTACCGTTATTTTGAACCAAATTTTAAATTTTTACTTGCATTTTTCAATTGCATGGGGTTAAATTGTGCACTTTACCCACATTTTGAAGCCAATTAAACCCAATATTGTATAATTCAAATATTAAAAATTTGAATTGTGGTGACAAAACACACGCTTTGGTAGAAAATTTTTGCTTATAAATATTTTTTTTGTGTTATTTTGAACCAAATATTTAATTTTTAAGTGCAATTTAATGTCATTAAGGCTGAAATTCTCCATTTAAACCGACATTTTGAACAATTTTATTATAAAACAATTGAGTTGTGGTGATAAAATTAACTGTGGTAGAATTTTGGTATTAATTGTTCAAAATGACGTTCAAATGGACAAATAATGCAATAATAATTACCAAAGCGTGTGTTTTATCACAACAACTAAATTTTTTTATATTTCAATTGTCCAAAATGTGCGTAAAATGGACCATTTAACCCCGGGCAACATTAAAATGCACGTAAAAATTTAAAATTTATTTCGAAATAACGGTAAAACAGGCAAATTTTGTGTAAACTTGTCTATTTACCGTTATTTCGAACAAAATTTTAAATTTTTACGTGCATTTTAATATTTTTAACAATTTAAATATCAAAAAATTGAAGTGTGGTGACAAAACACATGATTTAGATGTTGTTTTTGCTAATACATTTTTTTTGTTTTTTCGTTCATTATTTGTCCATTTTCACGTCATTTTGAACGACATGTACCAAAATCTTAATCAAATAATGGGTAACTGGAAAATTTTACCCGAACTGACATAAAATTGCACCTAAAAATATAATATTCTAATCGAAATAACGGAAAATAGACAAGTTGAAACCAAACTTGTCGTTCTAACCGTTATTTTGAATCAAATATTTAACTTTTAAGTGCAATTTAATGTCATTTGGGGCCAAATTCTCCATTTAACCGATATTTTGAACAATTTAAATATGAAACAATTGAATTGTAGAGATAAAACACACTTTGGTAGAGTTTTGGTATTAATTGTTCAAATAGACAAATAATGAACAAAACTACAAAAATAATATAAATTAGCAAAAATTACTACCAAAGCGTGTTTTTTATCACCACAAATCTATCCAAATGTTCAAAATTTGGGTTAAATGGACAATATAACCCCACGCAACAGAAAAATGCACGTTAAAATTTAATATTTGGTTCGAAATTATGGTAAAACGGACAAGTTTTGTGTAAACTTGTCAATTGTTCATTATTTCGAACAAAATTATAAATTTTTACTTGAATTTTCATGTTGTGTAGGATTAAATTGTGCATTTTACCCACATTTTGAACAATTTAAATCTCAATAAATTGAGTTGTGGTGACAAAACTAACGCTTTGGTAGTAATTTTTGCTAATTAATATTTTTTTGTGTTGTTGTTCATTATTTGTCCATTTGAACGTTATTTTGAACGATATGTACCAAAATCCTAACAAAATCATGGGTAAATAGAAAATTTTACCCCAAATGACATAAAATTGCCCCATTAAATAAAATGTTCTAATCGAAATTACGGTAAATGGACAAGTAGGCACAAAACGTGTCGTTTTTATCGTTATTTTGCACCAAATATTTAATCTTGAAGTGCAATTAATTATCATTTGGGGTGAAATTCTCCATTTTACCGACAATTTATACTATTTTAATATGAAACAATTGAGTTGTGGTGATAAAATTCACTTTGGTAGAATTTTGGTATTTATTGTTCCAAATGACGTTCAAAGGAACAAATAATATAATAATATACAAATAAAATATAAATTAGGGAAAATTACTACCAAAGACACACGCTTTGGTAGTAAATTGTCACCACAAATCTATTTTGTATATTCTAATTATTCAAAACTTGGGTAAAATGGACCAAATAACCCCACGCAACAAGAAAATGCATGTAAAAATTTTATTTTTTGTTCGAAATAACGGTAAAACAGAAAAGTTTTGTATAAATTTATCTATTTACCGTTTATCGAACCAATTTAAAAATTTTTACGTGCATTTTGATATTGCGTGGGATAAAATTGTGCATTAAACCCACAATTGAACAATTCAAATATAAAAAATTTGAATTGTGGTGACAAAACACACGCTTTGGTAGAAAATTTTCCTTATTTATATTTTTTTTGTGTTCTTTTGAACCAAAAATTTAATTTTTAAGTGCAATTTTATGTCTTTTGGGCTGAAATTCTCCATTTAACCGACATTTTGAACAGTTTCATTATAAAAGAATTGGTGGTGATAAGATTAACTTTGGTAGAATTTTGGTATTTATTGTTCAAAATGACGTTCAAATGGACAAATAATGAATAAAAACACAAAAAAAAGAAGCAATAATTACTACCAAAGCGTGTGTTTTATGACCACAACCTAATTTTTTCATATTTCAATTGTCCAAAATTTGAGTAAAATGGACCATTTAACCCAGCGCAGCATCAAAATGCACGTAAAAATTTTATATTTTGTTCGAAATAACGGTAAAACAGGCAAATTGTGTGTTAACTTGTCTATTTACCGTTATTTCGAACAAAATTTTAAAATTATACGTGCATTTCGATATTGCGTGGGGTTAAATTGTGCATTTAACCCATAAATAAAAATATAAAAACAAAACAAATATAAAAAATTTTAATTGTGGTGACAAAACACACGCTTTGGTAGTAATTTTTGCTTATTAATATTTAATTTTGTGTTATTTTGAACCAAACATTTAATTTTTACGTGCAATTTAATGTCATTTGGGCTGAAATTCTCCATTGAACCGAAATTTTGAACAATTTCAATATAAAACAATTCAGTTGTGGTGATAAAATTAACTTTGGTAGAGTTTTGGTATAAATTGTTCAAAATGACGTTCAAATGTACAAATAATGAAAAAAATACAAACAATAAATAAATTAGCAAAAAATAACTACCAAAGCGTGTGTTTTATCACTGCAAATCTTTTTGGTATATGATGGACCATTTAAAATGAACCATATAACCCCACGCAACATTAAAATGCAAGTTAAAATTTAATATTTTGTTCGACATAACGGTATTTAAGACAAGTTTTGTTAAAACTTGTCTTTAACCCGTTATTTAGAACTAAATTTAGAAATTTTTCGTGCATCTTGATATTGCGTGGGGTTAAATTGTGCATTTAACCCACATTTGCACAATTTAAATATAAAAATTGAATTGTGGTGACACGACTTGATAGAAATTTTTGCTTATTAATATTTTTTATGTGTTATTTTGAACCAAATATTTAATTTTGAAGTGCAATTTAATATCATTTGGGTTGAAAATTTTTATTTAATCGACATTTTGAACAATTTTAATATGAAACAATTGAGTTGTGGTGATAAAACACACTTTGGTAGAATTTTGGTATTTATTGTTCAAAATGACGTTCAAATGGACAAATAATGAACAAAAACACAAAAAAAGTATACATTAGCAAAAAAACACTACCAAAACGTGTGTTTTATCACCACAACTCAATTTTTGTATATTTCAATTGTCTTAAATGTTGGTAAAATGGAAAATTTAACCCAACTCATCATAAAAATGCACATACAATTTTAATATTTTTTTCGAAATGACGGGTATACAGACAAGTTTTGTGTAAACTTTACTATTTACCGTTATTTCGAACCTAATTAAAAATTTCAACGTGCATTTTTATATCGCAAGGGGTTGAACTGTGCATTTAACCTACATCTTGGACAATTTAAATATCAAAAAATTGAGTTATGGTGACAAAACACACGCTTTAGTGGTAATTTTTGCTAATTAGTATTTTTTTTGTGTTTTTGTTTAATCTTTGCCCATTTGAACGTCATTTTGAACGACATGTACCAAAATCTTAGCAAAATATTGGGTAAATGAAGAATTTCACCCCAAATGACATTAAATTGCACCTAAAAATTAAATATTCAAATCGAAATAATGATAAATAGACAAGTTGACACAAAACTTGTCGTTTTCTACAAATAATGAAAAAAAAATACAAACAATAAATGAATTAGCAAAACTTACTACCAAAGCGTGTGTTTTTTCACTGCAAATCTATTTTGTATATCAGGGACCATATAAAATGGACCAAAATAACCCCACGCAACATAAAACTAAAAATAAAAATTTAAAATTTTGTTCAACATAATGGTATAAAAGACAAGTTTGGTTTCAAATTGTATATTAACCGTTAATTCGAACAAAATTTTAAGGTTTTACGTGCATTTTTATGTTGCGTGGGGTTCAATTGTGCATTTAACTCACACTTGAAAAATAAAAATGTAACAAAATTGAATTTCGGTGACAAAACACTAGCTTCGCCGACGCTTGGGTAGAAATTTTTCTTAATAATGTTTTTTTTTGTGTTATTTTGAACCAAATATTTAATTTTTAAGTGCAATTTAATGTCATTTGGGCTGAATTTTTCATTTAACCGACATTTTGAAAGATTTCAAAATGCAACAATTGAGTTGTGGTGATAAAACACTTGTGGTAGAATTTTGATATTATTTGTTCAATATGACGTTCAAATGGACAAATAATGAACAAAATCACAAAAAAAAATATAAATTTGCAAAAATTACTACCAAAGCGCGTGTTTAATAACTACAACTCAATTTTTTTATATTTCAATTGTCCAAAATGTGGCTAAAATGGACAATATAACCCCACGCAACATAAAATTGCACGTAAAAATTTAATATTTTGTTCGAAATGACAGACAAAACAGGTAAAACAGACAAGTTTTGTGTAAACTTGCCTATTTACCGTTATTTTGAACCAAATTATTAAATTTTACGTGCATTTCTATATTGCGTGAGGTTAAATTGTTCATTTTTTCCACATTTTGAACAATTTAAATATAAAAAAATTGAATTGTTATGACAAAACACACGCTTTGGTAGTAATTTTTGCTTATTAATATGTTTTGTGTTTTTGTTCATTATTTGTCCATTTAAACGTCATTTTGAACGACATATACCAAAATATTTACAAGATAATGGGTGAATGGAGAATTTCACCCGAAATGACATTAAATTTCACCTTAAAATTAAATATTTTTATTGAAATTTCGGTAAATAGACAAGTTTATAACAGTTAACGTTATTAAAAATAAATGTATTTTATTTATAGTATGTGTTGATTTATTGAAGTTTAATTAATACACCAATATTTATATACTTATTTATTTATCATGTATTAATGTTTCAATCTTTATTTATTTATATGTTGTTATTTATTCATTACTTCAACCTTATATAATAAGTAGTATTTATGTTTTATTTATTTATATATGTTTATTTAATTCCACCGCACAAACAAAGTAATGACCGGACACGTCAATGGTAATGAAAGTTATGGCCGAAAAAATTGGCTTGTCACTCAACCAAGAGGGAGGACACGCGCGCCACGATCGAGAAATACTAACATCAGAATAAGATAATGCAGTTGCTAATTATGATAATGTAAATTAATAATGTGGTGCATTATACTTTGAATAGATGTCGGACACGAACAACAAAATATCTATTCAAAAGTAGTAACAACTGACTGTACTAAATATGCTATCGAAACGAGAATATTCTACAAATATATAGATGGTGCACTTGTCACTGTGAATATTTATTTACCTCGATTATACGATAGAACGTGACGTAATAAAATTCGGTATTGAAAAAGTTGCATTAATAAATAAGAAGCGGTTTGAAATATTATTCAACAAATATGTTGAACCGCTACATGACCCCCTTCGCAGATAGAGCCCGCGAATATCGAAATGTTAGACAGTAAATCGAACTTTTTTATGTCGTGTCATAGCTGCTATCTGATCAGCAGAATTTAAAATGCCGTACGCTGGTTTTAATCTGTCAATCGTAATAGATTGATGTTTGCCTTTGATCGAAACAATAAATCGTTTGCGTTAGCGCTGTATAACTTTAAAAGGTCCGTCGTTAGGAGTTTGCAACCCTGTTTTAACTCTATCAACCCTAACAAAGACATAATCGCAATTATCGAGCGATTTGGGAACAAAAATATCTGTTTGTTTCGCCTGTCTGGTTGAAGTGGGGATGAGATTTTGGATGGTGGTGCGGAGTTGATTGACAACTGTGTCGGTTGGTGGCAAAGACGGAAGAGGATTTTCGACAAAGAACTCACCGGGTAACTTAATTGTTTGAGCCAAGGAGTTTCGTTAACTCACTAAAAAGTTTGGACTCAAACTGCGTTCCTTGATCTGTAGTTATGTCAAGAGGAACGCCAAAACGTGATAAATAATTTTGGACAAATGTGTTAGCTATCGTAGTTGCAGACATATCGTTCATGCAATAAGCTTCGGGCCAGCGAGTAAATCTATCGACACAGGTAAGTATATAAGTAAATCCATTAGATGGTGGAAGAGGTCCAACAACGTCTAAATGAATGTGTTCGAATCGACCAGGTGGGATATCGAACTGTCCATGAGGTGATCTAGTATGCCTCTGGACTTTAGATTTTTGACAGGCTAAACAGGCTCGTGCCGAATGGGTCACGTCCTTGTTAATACTAGGCCAAAAGTAGCGAGCAGTAATCAATTTACGAGTAGCACGGATACCAGGATGTGAAACGCCGTCTTAATTAGTAAAAATAATTTTGCGTAATGGTTCTGCGATATAAGGGCGATTGTTGCCTTTTGAAGTTTCGCAGTAAATTTCGAAGCCAGGTAATTTAAAAAGCTCTAGTTTCATATTGGAACTAGAAAGACATTCGGAACCAGAAAGTAAATTCTGAAGTTCTAGGTCTGCTTTTTGTGCTTTGATAATAGTATCATAGTCGAAGTAAGTCTCGACTTTGGCTGAATTTGTATTGGTCGAGCGGGGAATAACATCCGCGACTAAAGTATTGGTTGTGCGGGAAAATACCTCCGCAACCGTATCATCTACTGTGCGGGAAAAGGCATCCGCTACTACATTATCTTTACCGTGCACATGCTGAATGTCCGTGGTAAATTGACTTATACAATCCAAATGACGTGCTTGTCTTGGATTACGTTCAGTTTTAGACTGAATTGCTCTTGTTAAAGGCTTATGGTCGGTGTAAATAGTGAAATCCCGACCCTCGACAAAGTATCTAAAATGTTTAATCGATAGATAAATTGCGAGCAATTCCCGATCGAATGCGGAGTATTTACATTCGGCATTCGTTAATTTTTTAGAGAAAAATCCCAATGGTTCCCAATTATTATTATTAAGCTGTTGCAGGACGGCGCCAACTGCCGTGCTCGATGCATCAGTGGTCACGCTGAATTTAACATCGTTCAGCGGATGAACTAATAAAGTTATATTAGCCAATTCACTTTTAAGCGAAATTGATGCATTCTGACATTCTTCGGGCCAGGAAAAATTCTTTGGCGTCTTGGGCTTCTTTAGTAGAGCTGCCAAGTGTGAGTGAATTGGGGCAAGCAATTCAGCTAACTTTGGAATAAATCGGTGGTAATAATTAACCATCCCGATAAACTGCTGAATGCGCCTAATTGTAGTGGGTGCTGGGAATTCCTTAATGGCATTAATTCGTTCTGGCGAAGGCAGAATACCATTAGGAGTAATCTTGTGACTGAGGAAATCAAGAGTTGTAACTCCAAAGACACATTTTGTGCTATTGATTCGAACATCAAACTCTGCGAATCGTTTAAATAGCGTTTCCAAATGGAGTTTGTGTTGTTCCTCGTTAAGTGAAGCTACAAGAATATCGTCAATATAGACGAATACGAAGTTCAAATCTCGTACGACTTCGTTAATAAAACGCTGAAACGTTTGTGCGGCGTTTCGAAGTCCGAAAGGCATTCGGGTTAATTCGAAAAGACCAAAAGGTGTGGTTATGGCCGTCTTATGAACGTCTTCAGGAGCTACGGGAATAAGATGATAAGCTCGAATTAAATCGATTTTGGAGAAAATATTATTTCCATGTAAATTCATGGAAAAGTTTTGAATATGGGGTATCGGATAGCGGTCTGGAATAGTAACCGTATTCAATCTACGATAATCATGGTCTCCAATCGTTATCTTTCTTCTTGACCATATGTAACGGACAAGAAACTGGGAATGCCGATGGCCGGCAAATCCCTAAATCTACCATATGCTGAAACTCTAATTTGGCAGCTTTATGGCGAATCGGATCTAGTCTTCGTGGTCTTGATACTGGTAAATGCCCTTCAGTTACAAAATGATGTACCACGGAATGACAAACTGGTGAATTATAATTCGGCTCCGCTGTTAGTGAAGGAAATTTCTTCAAAAGCGTGCCATAGCCATTGTCGATTGCGTAAAAAATCGGTGTGGGGGTATTAACACGCACCGTAGTGGCATGTATTGACAGCTGAGTCGCTGGATCAATAAGCCGTTTTCGCTTAAGGTCGACTAAAAGGCCAAATTTGCTTAAAAAGTCAGCGCCAATAATCGGACGATTCACTGCTGCTAAAACAAATGCATGCGTGAAATTACGTCTAAGTCCAATATTCACCTGGAGCAATTTAGTTCCATAGGTGTTAATTTTTGTACCATTGGCGGCTGCTAACACTAGATCGTGTAATTTTAAATTTAAAAAAATGGACGTGGAAAAACGTCGGACAGGAAGCACCGAAAGGTCAGCTCCCGTGTCTATAAGAAAAGTCAGGTGGTTAATTACGTCATTTATAAAGAGGCGGCTGTTATTTAAGGTCGAGAGTGCGGCCGACTCGACCAGGGGATCTAGAAGTTTTTTGGATCACTACCTGTTTGGGGCTTATAGGCACAAGGTTTAATACACATGTGAGCTCTATCTTTGTGGTGTACATGATACCAACAAAAATGGTTCGGATTATTTGAACCAGTATTTTGCCCTCGATTATTTTAGCGAGTACGAGGTCGTGAACGTGATCGAGAGCGTGAACACAATCGGGGTATTGGCCGTGCAAATTGTCTGCCGCGTTGGCCTGGCGCACCTATGCTAAATTGCCTGACAATTTGCTCAATTCGTGTCAAGCGAGACGCGAATGAGTCAGATGACGATGTCGATGGTTGCTCGTCCTGAATTGGCCTTGCTCTTCGTGGCTCTCGTACTCGTGAAAATGGTTTTGATGCCGGAGGATTATTGGGTCTCTCGACGGCGTGTGAATTTGGTTGCTGCAACCTGATGCTTTCGTGCATACGATCCGCGACCTCGGCTAGAGTCGATAAAGGAGCCGAGTCGGGTTGGGCAGCTAACGCAATTCGTATTAGTTCATGTAAGTTTCGGGTCCAAGGTGACCTAATAACTGGGACACCGAAATTAATCCCTGCCAGACTCTCGATATGTCTGAGGGCTTCGGACGGTTTACGATCGCCAAAATCCTGACCCCTGAGCAATGCCTCAAGCTGCCTTTCGTCTGAAGGCGCGAGACGGTTTAGTAAGATAGTTTTAAGCTGCTCGTAGTGGTTTGTTTGTGGGGGATTTTTCAACACGTCCGGTATTGAAGTTTGGAACAAGTGCGAAGGGATCGACGATATGAGTTGCAGGTATTTTTGCCTTGAGGATGTGTTATTTTGTAGGTCGAACGTAATTTTCGCTACTGCCAACCATCCTCGTACGTCATCCATCCATAGCGGCTGTAAGGGCAATGTCTTTCCCGATGCTACCTCTCCTGCTTTCGACTCTTGCTCCTCCATTACTACGTCCTTGCTCTCTGGATTCATTTTATTTGCACACTGCACTAAGTTTTAATTCGACCGTTTAAAAAAGAGAGAAGAAAGAAATACGACTATGCAGGAAGAGAAAAAAAATAAAAATAGGAATGGTTACCTTGTGTTAAAAAGACGTTGGATCTGGAGGTGACAATTATTCTCTCTCGACGGAACCAAATAAAATGTACGACTCTTGATTTAAAAAAAAAAATTTCTCGATAGTGAAAAACGTGGCGGCGGAGCGAATTGTACCATTGCTGTTAGAAAAAAAATTTTCCAACCGGTATCGGCGGGTGGACGTATAAATGAGAAAACATTTAGGTAAAGAGAGAAAGTGTGTGGCTTGGTGGAAAAAATTTTTATATAAAAAATAAAACTTACAAGCTTTTTTTTTTAATGTTGAGCGGGGTAATGTACCCGCGTTGTGATTGTCTCTCTTGTTGCACCTGCGTTATTTCATCTCCCTCGTTGCGCGGGGGTTTGCACACGCGTTACTCCGTTATTCTCTCGTTGCGCGGGGGTTTGCACACGCGTTACTCCATTATTTCGTCGTGGCACGTGTCAGCGTATTATGCCCTAAACAGGGCTGTCGGGGTCACAAATATAACAGTTAACGTTATTAAAAATAAATGTTTTTTATATATAGTATGTGTTGATTTATTTAAGTTTAATTAATACACCAATATTTATATATTTATTTATTTATCATGAATTAATGTTTCAATCATTATTTATTTATATGTTGTTATTTATTCATTAATTCAACTTTATATAATAAGTAGTATTTATGTTTTATTTATTTATATATGTTTATTTAATTCCACCGCACAAACAAAGTAATGACCGGACACGTCAATGGTAATGAAAGTTATGGCCGAAAAAATTGGCTTGTCACTCAACCAAGAGGGAGGACACGCGCGCCACGATCGAGAAATACTAACATCAAAATAAGATAATGCAGTTGCTAATTATGATAATGTAAATTAATAATGTGGTGCATTATACTTTGAATAGATGTCGGACACGAACAACAAAATATCTATTCAAAAGTAGTAACAATTGACTGTACTAAATATGCTATCGAAACGAGAATATTCTACAAATATATAGATGGTGCACTTGTCACTGTGAATATTTATTTACCTCGAATATACGATAGAACGTGACGTAATAAAATTCGGCATTGAAAAAGTTGCATTAATAAATAAGAAGCGGTTTGAAATATTATTCAACAAATATGTTGAACCGCTACAAGTTGACACAAAACGTGTCGTTTTTACCGTTACTATGAACAAAATTTTTAATTTTTAAATGCAATCTAATGTCATATGGGGTGTAAGTCTCCATTTAACCGACATTTTGAACAATTAACATTTGAAACAATTGAGTTGTGGTGATAAAATTAACTTTGGTAGAATTTTAGTATTACTTGTTCAAAATGACGTTCAAATGGACACATAATGAATCAAATACAAACAAAATATAAATAAGCCAAAATTACTACCAAAGCGTGTGCTTTATCACTTTAAATCTATTTTGTATATTCAAATTGTTCAAAATTTGGGTAAAATGGACAATATAACCCCACGCAACTTAAAAATGCACGTAAAAATTTCATATTTTGTTCGAAGTAACGGTAAAACAGATAAGTTTTGTGTAAACTTGTCTATTTGCCGTGATTTCGAACAAAATTATAACGTGCGTATTTAACGTGCATTTTTATGTTGCGTTGGGTTAAAATGTGCACTGAAGCAACATTTTAAACAATTTAAATATAAAAAAGTTGAGTTGTGGTGACAAAACACACGCTTTAGTAGTAATATTGGCCTATTTATATTTTTTTCTGGTGGTTTTGTTCATTCTTTGTCCATTTGAATGCCATTTTGAACGATTTGTACCAAACTATTAACCAAATCATGGATCAAAGGAGAATTTTACCCGAGATGACATTAAATTGCACCTAAAAATTTATTATTTTAATCGAAATAATGGTAAATAGACAAGTTGACACAAAATGTGTCATTTTTACTGTTATTTTGAACCAAACATCTTATTGTTAAGTGCAATTAAATGTCATTTGGGGTGCAATTCTCCATTTAACCGACATTTCCGACAATAAAAATATGAAACAATTGAGTTGTGGTGATAAAATTAACTTTGGTAGAATTATGGTATTAATTGTTCAAAATGTCGTTCAAATGGACAAATAATGAATAAAAATACAAACAAAATTTGAATAAGCAAAAAATACTACCAAAGCGTAAAAAAAATCACCACAAATCAATTGTTCAAAATTTGGGTATAGTGAACAATATAACGCAACATGAAAATGCAAAAGTAATTTTTGCTAATTAATATTTTTTTTGTATTTTTGTTCATTATTTGTCCATTTGAACGTCATTTCGAACGACATGTACCAAAATCTTAACAAAATAATAGGTAAATGGAGAATTTTACCCAAAATGACATAAAATTGCACCTAAAAATTAAATATTTTAAGCGAAAAAACGGTAAATTAGACAAGTTGAGACAAAACTTGTCGTTTAAACCGTTTTTTTGAACCAAATATTTAATTTTAATTCCAATTGAATGTCATTTGGGGTGAAATTCTCCATAGACAAGTTGACACAAAACTTGTCGTTTAAACCGTTATTTTGAACCAAATATTTAATTTTTTAGTGCAATTTAATGTCATTTGGGGTGAAATACTCCATTTAACCGACATTTTGAACTATTTAAATATGAAACAATTGAGTTGTGGTGATAAAATTAACTGTGATAGAATTTTGGTATTTATTGTTCAATATGACGTTCAAATGGACCAATATTGAATTACAACACCGAAATAATATAAATAAGCAAAAATTACTGCCAAAGCGTGTGTTTTATCACCACGAATCGTTTTTTGTATATTCCAATAGTTCAAAATAACCCCACGCAACATAAAATTGCACGTTAAAATTTAATATTTTGTTCAAAATGACGGCAAAACAGACTTGTTTGGTGAAAACTTGTCTATTGACCGTTATGCTTTGGTAGTAATTTTTGCTTATTAAAATTTTTTTCTGTTTCTTGGAACCAAATATTGAATTTTTAAGTGCAAATAAATTTCATTTGGGCTGAAAGTCTCCTTTTTACTGACATTTTGAACAATTTTAATATGAAACAATTGAGTTTTGGTGATCAAACACACTTTGGTAGAGTTTTGGTATTAAATGTTCAACATGACGTTCAAATGGACAAATAATGAATAAAAACACAATTAAAATATAAATAAGCAAAAACTTACTTCCAAAGCGTGTGTTTTATCACCACAACTCAATTTTTTTATTTTGCAATTGTCCAAAACGTGGGTAAAATGGACCATTTAACCCTTCGCAACATAAAAAAGTACGTAAACATTTAATATTTTGTTCGAAATAACGAAAAAACAGACAAGTTTTGTGTAGACTTGTCTAATAACCGTTATTTCGAACCAAATTATAAAATTTTACGTGCATTTTGATATTGCATGAGGTTAAATTGTTCATTTAACCCACATTTTGAACAATTTTAACATCAAAAAATTGAATTGTGGTGACAAAACACAACGCTTTAGTAGTAATTTTTGCTTAGTAATATTTTTTGTTGTGTTATTTTGAACTAAATATTTAATTTTTTAGTGCAATTAAGTGTCATTTGGGCTTAAATTCTCCATTAAACCGACATTTTAAACATCTTTAATATGAAACAATTGAGTTGTGGTGATAAAACACACTTTGGTAGAATTTTGGTATTAATTGTTCAAAATTACGTTAAAATGGACAAATAATGAATAAAAACACAAAAATAAATATAAATTAGCAAAAAATACTACCACAGCGTGTGTTTAATCACCACAACTCAATTTTTTAATATTTCAATAGTCCAAAATGTGTGTTAAATCGACCATTTAACCCCGCGCAACATAGAAATGCACGTTAAAATTAAATATTTTGTTTGAATTAACGGTAAAACCGAAAAGTTTTGTTTAAACTTATCTATTAACCGTTATTTCAAACCAAATTTTCTATTTAAACGTGCATTTTTATGTTGCGTAGGGTAAAATTGTGCATTTTAGCCATATTTTGAACAATACAAATAAAAAATAATTGAATTGTGGTGACAAATCACACGCTTTGGTAGTATTTTTGCTTATTAATATTTTTTTTGTTTTATTTTGAACCAAAAATTGATTTTTTTTGTGCAATTTAATGTCATTTGGGCTAAAATTCTCCATTTAACCGACATTTTGAACAATTTTAACATGAAACAATTGAGTTGAAGTGATCAATCACACTTTGGTAGAATTTTGGTATTAATTGTTCGAAATGACGTTCAAATGGACAAATAACGAATAAAAACACACAAAAATATATAAATTAGCAAAAACTACTACCAAAGCGTGTGTTTTATAACCACAAAACAACTTTTTTATATTTCAATTGTCCAAAATGTGGGTCAATTGGATAATATAACTTCACGCAACATAAAAATGAACGTCAAATTTTAATGTTTTGTTCGAAATAACGGTAAAACAGACAAGTTTTGTGTAAACTTGTCTATTAACCGTTATTTCGAACCAAATTTAAAATTTAAACGTGCATTTTGATATTGCTTGGGGTTAAATTATGCATTTTACCAACATTATAACAATTTAAATAACAAAAATTGAATTGGGGTGACAAAACACAAGCTTAAGTAGTAAGTTTTGGTAATTTATATTTTTTTGATTTTTTGTTCATTTTGGTCCACTTTGAATGACATGTACCAAAATCTTAACAAAAAATGGAAAAATGGAGATTTTACCACAAATGACATAAAATTGCACCTTAAAATTAAATTGACTTATCAAAATAACGGTAAAAAGACAAGAGGAAACAAAACTTTTCGTTCTAACCGTTATTTTAAACTACATATTATATTTTTAAGTGCAATTGAATATCATTTTGGGTGAAATTCTCCATTTTACCGACATTTGAACAATTTAAATATGAAACAATTGAGTTATGGTGATAAAATTATTTTTGGTTGAATTTTTCTATTAATAGATCAAAATGTCGTTCAAATGGACAAATGATGAATAAAAATAATATATAAATTATAAAAATTATTTTTGTGTTTTTGTTCATTATTTGTCCATTTGAATGTCATTTTGAACGACATGTACAAAAATCTTAACAGGATAATGGGTGACTGAAGAATTATACCCCAAATGACATAAAATTTTACCTTAAAATTAAAATTTTTTATCGGAATATCGGTAAATAGACAAGTTGTCACTAAACTTGTCGATTTAACCGTGATTTTGAACTTATTGTTAAATTTGTAGGTGCAATTTATTGTCGTTTGCGGTGAAATTTTCCAGTTAACCGGTATTTTGAACTATTTCTATTTGAAACAAGTGAGTTAGGGTGAAAAAACACACTTTGGTAGAATTTTGGTATTAATTATTTAAAATGACAATCAAATAGACATATAAGGAATAAAAACACAAAGATAATATAAATTAGCAAAAATTACTACCTAAGCGTGTGTTTTATCACCACAAATCTATTTTTGTATATTCCAATTGTTCATAATTAAGGTGAATTGGACAAAATAACCCCACGCAACATTAAAATGGACATAAAATTTTAATATTTTGTTCGAAATAACGGTAAAATAGACAAGTATTGTTTTAACTTGTCTATTAACCGTTATTTTGAAATTTTTTCAAAATTTTAACGTGCATTTTTATATTGTGTGGGGTTGAATTGTGCAATTTACCCACATTTTGAACAATTTAAATATTAAAAAATTGAATTGTGGTTACAAAACTCAAGCTTTGGTAGTAATTTTTCCTTATTAATGTTGTGTTAGTTTGAACCAAATATTAAATTTTTAAGTGCAATTGAATGCCATTTTTGGTGAAATTCTACATTTTATCGACATTTTGAACAATTTTAATAGAAAAACAATTTTGATGTCGTGGTAAAACACACTTTGGTAGAATTTTGGTATTAATTGTTCAAAGTGACGTTCAAATGGCCAAATAACGAATTAAAACAAAAAAAAATATTAATTATCATTAATTACTACCAAAGCGTGTGTTTTATCACCACAACTTAATTTTTTGTATATTTCAAGTAACCAATATGTAAGTAAACCGAACCATTTAACCCCGCGCGACATAAAAATGCCCGTAAAAATTAAAAATTTTGTTTGAAATAACGGTTAACTCAACAAATTTTGTGTAAGTTTGTCTATTTACCGTTATTTCGAATCATTTGAAAATTTGAACGTGCATTTTTATGTTGCGTAGTGTTAAATTGTGCATTTTACCCACATTTAAGTATAAAAAGATTGAACTGTGGAGACAAAATACACGCTTTGGTAGTAAGTTTTGCTTATTAATATTTTTTTGTGTTATTTTGAAAAAAATATTTAATTTTTAAAGTCAATTTAATGTCATTTGGGCAAAAATTCTTCATTTAACCGACAATTTGAACAAAATTAATACGAAACAATTGAGTTGTGGTGATAAAACACACTTTGGTGGAATTTTGGTATAAATTGTTCAAACTGAAGTTCAAATGGACGAATAATTAATCAAAACACACAAAAAAATATAAATTAGCAAAAATTACTTCCAAAGCATGTGTTTTATCACCAGAACTCAATTTTTTTATATTCCAATTGTCCAAAATGTGGGTTAAATTGACCATTTAACCCCGTGATACAAAAAAATGTACGTAAAAATATAATATTTTGTTCTGAATAACGGTAAACAGACAAGTTTTGTATAAACTTGTCTATTAACCGTTATTTTGAACCAAATTTTAATTTAAACGTGCATTTTTTATTACGTGGGGTAAATAATGCATTTTACCCACATTTCGAACAATTTAAATATTAAAAAATTGATTTGCGGTGAGAAAACACACGCTTTAGCATAAATGTTTGCTTATTAATATTTTTTTGTTTTGATCATTGTTTGTCCATTTGAACGACATTTTGAACGATATGTACCAAAATCTTAACAAAAAATAGGTAAATGGAGAATTTAACCCAAAATGACATAAAAATGCATCTAAAAATTAAATATTCTATTCGAAATAACGAGAAATAGACAAGTTGACACAAAAATTGTCGATTTTACCGTTATTTTGAACAAAAATTTGTATTTTTAAGTAAAGTTAAATGTAATTTCAGTGAAATTTTCAATTAAACTGACATTTTGAACAATTCATATATGAAACAATTAAGTTGTGGTGATAAAATAACCTTTGGTAGAATTTTGGTATTTATTGTTCAAAATGACGTTTAAATGGTCAAATAATGAATTAAAATACAAATTAACTATAAATTAGCCAAAATTACTACCAAAGAGTGTGTTTTGTCACCACAAATCTATTTTTGTATATTCCAATTGTTCAAAATTTGGGTAAAATGGACAAAATAATCCCACACATCATTAAAATGCGCTTTAAAATTTAATATTTTATTTGAAAAAACAGTTAAATAGACAAGTCTTGTTAAACTTGTCTATTTACCGTTATTTCGAACCAAAATTTAAATTTTAACGTGCATTTTTATATTGCGTGGGGTTAAATTGTGCATATAACCCACATTTTGAACAATCTTTATATTAAAAAATTGAATTGTGGTGACAAAACACACGCTTCGGTAGTAATTTTTGCTTATTAATATTCTTTTTTGTGTTATTTTGAACCAAATATTTAAATTAAAGTGCAATTTGATGTCATTTGGGGTGTTATTCTCCATTTAATCGACATTTTGAACAATTTTAATATAAAACCATTGAGTTGTGGTGATTAAACACACTTTGGTAAAATTTTGGTATTTATTTGGTATATAACTCAATTTTATTATATTTCAATTGTCCAAAATGTGGGTAAAATGGACCATTGAACCCTGCGCAACATAAAAATGCACGTAAAAATTTAATATTTTGTTCGAAATAAAGGTTTAACAGGCAAATTATAAATAAACTTGTCTATTTACCGTTAATACGAACCGAACCAAATTTTTAATTTCAATTTATTGTCATTTGGGCTAAAATTCTCCATTTAACCGACATTTTGAACAATTTTAATATGAAACAATTGAGTTGTGGTGATAAAATTCACTTTGGTAGAATTTTGGTATTAATTAATCCAAATGACGTTCAAATGGACAAACAATTAATAAAAACACAAAAAAATATAAATTAGCCAAAAATACTATCAAAACGTGTGTTTTATCACAACTACTCAATTTTTCTGTATTTCCATTGTCCTAAATGTGGGTTGAATGGACCATTAAACCCAACTCAACATAAAAATGCACGTAAAATTTAATATTTTTTTCGAAAGAAAGGTAAAACAGACAAAATTTGTTAAAACTTGTCTATTTCCCGTTATTTCGAACAAAATTTTAAATTTTAACGTGCATTTTTATATTGCGTGGGGTTAAATGGTGCATTTTACGCACAACTTGAACAATTGAAATATCAAAAAATTGAGTTGAGGTGACAAAACACATGATTTAGTGGTAATTTTTGCTAATTAATATTTTTTTTTGTGTTTTTGTACATTTTTTGTCCATTTGAACGTCATTTTGAACGACATGTTCCAAAATCTAAACAAAATAATGTGTGAATAGTAAATTTTACCCCAAATCGAAATAACGGTAAATAGACAAATTGAAACAAAACTTGTCATTGTAACCGTTATTTTGAACCAAATATTAAATTTTTAAGTGCAATTTAATGTCATTTGGGGTGAAATTCTCGAGTTAACCAACATTTTGAACAATTTTAATATGAAACAATTGGGTTGTGGTGAAAAATACACTTTGGTAGAATTTTGGTAAAAATTGTTCAAAATGACGTTCAAATGGACAAATAATGAAAAAATTACAAAAATAATATAAATTAGCAAAAATTACTACCAAAGCGTGTTTTTTAGCACCTCAAATCTATCCAATTGTTCAAAATTTGGGTAAAATGGACACTATTACCCCACGCAACATAAAAATGCACGTAAAAATTTAATATTTTGTTGGTAATTATGGTAAAACAGACAAGTTTTGTGTAAACTTGTCAATTGTTCGTTATTTCGAACCACATTTTCAATTTTTACGTGAGATTTTATGTTGCGTAGGGTTAAATTGTGCATTATTCCCACATTTTGAACAATTTAAATCTCAACAAATTGAGTTGTGGTGACAAAACAAACGCTTTGGAAGTAATTTTTGCTAGTTAAAATTTTTTTTGTGTTGTTGTTCAGTTTTGTTCATTTGAACGTCATTTTGAACGATATGTACCAAAATCTTAACAAAATAATAGGTTAATGGAGAATGTTACCCCAAATGACATTAAATTGCACCTTTAAATTAAAACTTTTAATCGAAATTACGGTTAATGGACTAGTTGACACAAAACGTGTCGTTTTTACCGGTATCTTGCACCAAATATTAAATTTTTAAGTGCAATTAATTATCATTTGGAGTAAAATTTTTCATTTAACCGACATTTTGCACCATTTGAATATGAAACAATTGAGTTTTGGTGCTAAAATTAACTTTGGTAGAATTTTGGTATTTATTGTTTAAAATGACGTTCAAATGAACAAATAATGAAAAATTATAGAAACAAAATATAAATTAGTAATAATTACTACCAAAGCGTGTGTTTTGTCACCACAAATCTATTTTGTATATTCCAATTGTTCAAAATTTGGGTAAAATGGACCATATAACCCCACGCAACATGAAAATGCACGTAAAAATTTTATATTTTGTTCGAAATAACGGTAAAATAGACAAGTTTTATGTAAATTTGTCTATTTACCGTTTATCAAACCAATTTTAAAATTTTTACGTGCATTGTGATATTGCGTGGGGTAAAATTGTGCATTAAACCCACAACTGAACAATTCAAATATTAAAAATTTGAATTGTGGTGACAAAACACACGCTTTGGTAGCAATTTTTGCTTATTAATATTTTTTTTGTGTTATTTTGAACTAAATATTTAATTTTTAAGTGCAATTTAATGTCATTTGGGATAAAATTCTCCATTTAACCGACATTTTGAACAATTTCAATATTAAACAATTGAATAGTGGTGATAAAATTAACTTTGGTAGAATTTTGGTATTAATTGTTCAAAATGACGAACAAATTAACAAATAATGAATATAAACACAAAAAAAAATAAATTAGTAATAATTTCTACCAAGGCGTGTGTTTTATCACCACAACTCAATTTTTTTATATTTCAATTGTCCAAAATGTGGGTAAAATTGACCATTGAACACCGCGCAGCATCAAACTGCACTTAAAAGTTTTATATTTTGTTCGAAAAAACATTAAAACAGGCAAATTTTGTGTAAACTTGTCTATTAACCGTTATTTCGAATCAAATTTTAAATTTTTACGTCCATTTTTATATTTTGAGCAATTTAAATATCAAAAAATTGAGTTGTGGTGACAAAACACATACTTTAGTTGTAATTTTTGCTAATAAATATTTTTTTTGTGTTTTTGTACATTATTGATCCAATTGAACGTCATTTTGAACGACATGTACCAAAATCTTAACAATATAATGGGTGTATGGAAAATTTCACCCAAAATGACATAAAATTGCACCTTAAAATTAAATATTCTAATCGAAATAACGGTAAATAGACAAGTTGAAACAAAACTTGTCGTTCTAACCGTTATTTTGAACCAAATATTTAATTTTTAAGAGCAATTTAATGTCATTTGGGGTAAAATTCTCAAGTTAACCGACATTTTGAACAAATAAAATATGAAACAATTGAGTTGTGGTGATAAATACACTGTGGTAGAATTTTGGTATTAATTGTTCTAATGGACAAATAATGAATTTAAATACAAAAATAATATAAATTAGCATAAATAACTTCCAAAGCGTAATTTTTATCACCACAAATCTATCCAATTGTTCAAAATTTGGGTAAAATGGACAATATAATCCCACGCAACATAAAAATGCACGTAAAAATTTAATATTTTGTTCAAAATAATGGTAAAACATACAAGTTTGGTGTAAACTTGTCAACTATTCGTTATTTTGAACAACATTTTAAATTTTTACGTGAATTTTAATGTTGCGTAGGGTTAAATTGTGCATTTTACCTACATTTTGAACTATTGTAATGTCAACAAATTGAGTTGTGGTGACAAAACAAACGCTTTGGTAGTAATATTTGCTAATTAATATTTTTTTGTGTTTTTGTTCATTATTTGTCCATTTGAACGTAATTTTGAACGATATGTACCAAAATCTTAACAAAATAATGTGTAAATGGAGAATTTCATCCAAAATGACATAAAATTGCACCTTAAAATTAAATATTTTTATCGAAATAACGGTAAATGGACAAGTTGTCACAAAATTGGTCGTTTTTACCGTTTTTTTGCACGAAATATTTAATTTTTAAGTGCAATTAATTATCATTTGGGGTAAAATTCTCCATTAAACCGACATTTTGAACAATTTTAATATGAAACAATTAAGTTGTGGTGATAAAATTAACTTTGGTAGAATTTTGGTATTAATTGTTCAAAATGACGTTCAAATGAACAAATAATGAAAAATATACAAACAAAATATAAATAAGCACTAATTACTTACAAAGCGTGTGTTTTGTCACCACAAATCTATTTTGTATATTACAATTGTTCAAAATTAAGGTTAAATGGACAATTAAACCCCACGCAACATAAATCTCGTGGCGTAAAAATTGAATAATTTGTTCACAATAACGGTAAAACAGACAAGTTTTGTTGAACTTGACTATAATTCGTTATTTCGAACCAAATTTAAATTTTTAAAGTGCATTTTTATATTGCGTGGGGTTAAATTGTGCAGTAAACCCACATTTTGAACAATTTAAATATCAAAAAATTGAATTGTGGTGACAAAACACCCGCTTTGGTAGGAATTTTTGCTAATTAATATTTTTTTTGTGTTATTTTGAACCAAATATTTAATTTTCAAGTGCAATTTAATGTCATTTGGGCTGAAATTCTCCAATTTACTGACATTTTGAACAATTTTAATATGAAACAATTGAGTTGAAGTGATAAAATTAACTTTGGTAGAATTTTGATATTAATTGTTCAAAATGACGTTTAAATGTTCAAATAATGCAAAACAATACAAACCAAAAATAAATAAGCAATAATTACTACCAAAGCGTGTGTTTTATCACCACAACTCAATTTTTTTATATTTCAATTGTCCAAAATGTGGGTAAAATGGACCATTGGACCGTACGCAACATATAAATGCACAAAAAAGTTTAATATTTTGTTCGAAATAAAGGTTAAACAGGCAAATTATGTGTAAACTTGTCTATTTACCGTTAATACGAACCGAACCAAATTTTTAATTTTAAAGTGCATTTTATTGTTGCGTGGGGAAAAATTGTGCATTTTACTAACAAATACAACCATAAAAAAATATAAATATAAAAAAATTGAATTGTGGTAACAAAACAAATGCTTTGGTAGTAATTTTTGCTTATTAATATTTTTTTGTGTTATTTCGAACCAAATTTTTAATTTTTAATGGCATTTAAATGTCATTTGGGCTAAAATTCTCCAATTTACCGACATTTTGAACAATTTAAATATGGAACAATTGAGTTGTGGTCATAAAACACACTTTGGTAGAATTTTGGTATTAATTGATCAAAATGACGTTCAAATGGACAAATATTCAATGAAATCACATAAATTATATTAATTAGAAAAAATTTCTACCAAAGCGTGTGTTTTATCACCACAACTCAATTTTTTTATATTTCAATTGTCCAAAATGTGGGTTAAATGAACCATTTAATTCCGCGCAACATAAAAATGCACGTAAAAATTTTATATTTTGTTCGAAATAACGGTTTAACAGACCAGTTTTGTGTAAACATGTCTATTTGCCGTTATTTCGAACCAAATTTTAAATTTAGACGTGCATTTTTATATTGCGTGGGGTACAATTGTGCATTTTACCCACATTTTATACAAAATAAATATAAAAAAAATTGAATTGTCGTGAAAAAACAAACGCTTTGGTCATAAGTTTTGCTTATAAATATTTTTTTTTGTTTTATTTTGAACCAAAAATTAAATTTTTAAGTACAATTCAGTGTCATTTGAGCTTAAATTCTCCATTAAACCGAAATTTTGAACAATTTTTTTATGAAACAATTGAGTTGTGGTGATAAAACACACTTTGGTAGAATTTTGGTATTAATTGTTCAAAATGACGTTCAAATGAAAAAATAATTAATAAAAACACAAAAAAAAAATTAATTTAGAAAAAAATACTACCAAAGCGTGTGTTTTATCACCACAACTCAATTTTTTATATTTCAATTGTCCAAAATGTGGGTAAAATTGACGATTCACCCAACTCAAAATAAAAATGCACGTAAAAATTTAATTTTTTGTCCAATATAATGGTTAAACAGACAAGTTTTGTTTAGGTCTATTTACCGTTATTTCGAACCAAATTTTAAATTTTTTCGTCCATTTTTATATTTAACATTTTTATATTATTTGGAGTAAAATTTCCATTAAACCGACATTTTGAACAATTTTAATATGAAACAATTGAGTGTTGGTGCTTTAATGAACTTTGGTAGAATTTTGGTATTTATTGTTTAAAATGACAATCAAATGAACAAGTAATGAAAAAATTTACAAACAAAATATAAAATAGCAAGAATAACTACCAAAGTGTGTGTTTTGTAACCACAAATCTATTTTGTATATTCCAATTATTCAAACTTTGGGTCAAATGGACCATATAACCCCACGCAACATAAAAATGCATGTAAAAATTTTATATTTTGTTCGAAATAACGGTAAAACAGACAAGTTTTATGTTAATTTGTCTATTAACCGTTTATCAAACCAATTTTAAAATTTTTACGTGCATTGTGATATTGCGTGGGGTACAATTGTGCATTAAACTCACAATTGAACAATTCAAATATAAAAAATTTGAATTGTGGTGACAAAACACACGCTTTGGTAGAAATTTTTGCTTTTTAATATTTTTTTTGTGTTATTTTGAACCAAATATTTAATTTTTAAGTGCAAATTAATGTCATTTGGGCTGAAATTCTCCATTTAACCGACATTTTGAACCATTTTAATATAAAACAATTGGGTAGTGGTGATAAAATTAACTTTGGTAGAATTTTGGTATTAATTGTTCAAAATGACGTTCAAATGGACAAATAATGAATAAAAACACAAAAAAAAAATAAATAAGCAATAATAACTACCAAAGCGTGTGTTTTATCACCACAACTCAATTTTTTTATATTTCAATTGTCCAAAATGTGAGTAAAATGGACCATGGAACCCCGCGCAGCATCAAACTGCACTTTAAAGTTTTATATTTTGTTCGAAAAAACATTAAAACAGGCAAATTTTGTGTAAACTTGTCTATTAACCGTTATTTCGAATCAAATTTTAAATTTTTACGTCCATTTTAATATTTTGAGCAATTTAAATATCAAAAAATTGAGTTGTGGTGACAAAACACATGATTTAGTTGTAATTTTTGCTAATAAATATTTTTTTTGTGTTTTTGTACATTATTGGTCCAATTGAACGTCATTATGAACGACATGTACCAAAATCTTAACAAAATAATGGGTGAATGGAAAATTTCACCCAAAATGACATAAAATTGCACCTAAGAATTAAATATTTTAATCGAAATAACGGTAAAAAGACAAATTGAAACAAAATTTGTCGTTCTAACCGTTATTTTGAACTCAATATTTAAATTTTAAGTGCAATTTAATGTCATTTGGGGTGAAATTCTCTATATAACCGACATTTTGAACAATTATAATATGAAACAATTGAGTTGTGGGGATAAAACACACTTTGGTAGAATTTTGGTATTAATTAATCTAATGGACAAATAATGAATTAAAATACAAAAATAATATAAATTAGAAATAATTACTTCCAAAGCGTACTTTTTATCACCACAAATCTATCCAGTTGTTCAAAATTTGGGTAAAATGGACAATATAATCCCACGCAACTTAAAAACGCACGTAAAAATTTAATATTTTGTTCGAAATAATGGTAAAACAGACAAGTTTTGTGTTAACTTGTCAATTATTCGTTATTTTGAACAAAATTTGAAATTTTTACGTCAATTTTAATGTTGCGTAGGGTTAAATTGTACATTTTACCCACATTTTGAACTATTGTAATGTCAACAAATTGAGTTGTGGTGACAAAACAAACGTTTTGGTATTAATTTTTGCTAATTAATATTTTTTTGTGTTTTTGTTCATTATTTGTCCATTTCAACGTCATTTTGAACGATATGTACCAAAATCTTAACAAAATAATGTGTAAATGGAGAATTTCATCCAGTATGACATAAAATTGCACCCTAGAATTAAATATTCTAATCGAAATAACGGTAAATGAACAAGTTGACACAAAACTGGTCGTTTTAACCGTTATTTTGCACGAAATATTTAATTTTAAAGTGCAATTAATTGTCATTTAGGGTAAAATTCTCCATTAAACCGACATTTTGAACAATTTTAATATGAAACAATTGAGTTGTGGTGATAAAATTAACTTTGGTAGAATTTTGGTATTGATTGTTCAAAATGACGTTCAAATGATCAAATAAGGAAAAATATACAAACAAAATATAAATTAGCAATAATTACTATCAAAGCGTGTGTTTTGTCACCACAAATCTTTTTTGTATAATCCAATAATTCATAATTTGAGTAAAATGGACCATATAACCCCACGCAACATAAAAATGCACGTACAAATTTAATAATTTCTTGACAGTAACGGTAAAACAGACAAGTTTTGTTGAACTTGACTATTAATCGTTATTTCGAACCAAATTTTAAATTTTTGAGTGCATTTTAATATTGCGTGAGGTAAAATTGTGCATTTTACCAACAAATGCAACCATAAAAGCAATACAAATATAAAAAAATTGAATTGTGGTAACAAAACAAATGCTTTGGTAGTGATTTTTGCTTATAAATATTTTTTTTGTGTTATTTTGGACCAAATTTTTAATTTTAAATGGCATTTTAATGACATTTGGGGTGAAAGTCTCCAATTAACCGACATTTTGAACAATTTAAATATGAAACAATTGAGTTGAGGTCATAAAACACACTTTGGTAGAATTTTGGTATTAATTGATCAAAATGACGTTCAAATGGACAAATATTCAATGAAATTACATAAATTATATTAATTAGCAAAAATTTCTACCAAATTCTACCGTGTGTTTTATCACCACAACTCAATTTTTTTATATTTTAATTGTCCAAAATGTGGGTTAAATGGACCATTTAACTCCGCGCAACATAAAAATTCAAGTTAAAATTTTATATTTTGTTCGAATTAACGGTAAAACAGACCAGTTTTGTGTAAACTTGTCTATTTGCCGTTATTTCGAACCAAATTTTAAATTTAGACGTGCATTTTTATATTGCGTGGGGTTTAATTGTGCATTTTACCCACATTTTATACAAAACAAATATAAAAAAAATTGAATTGTCGTGAAAAAACTAACGCTTTGGTAGTAATTTTTCCTTATAAATATTTTATTTTGTTTTATTTTGAACCAAAAATTAAATTTTCAAGTGCAATTCAGTGTCATTTGAGCTAAAATTCTTCATTAAACCGAAATTTTGAAGAATTTTTATATGAAACAATTGAGTTGTGGTGATAAAACACACTTTGGTAGAATTTTGGTATTAATTGTTCAAGTGGACAAATAATGAATAGAAAAACAAAAATAATATAAATAAGCAAAAATGACTACCAAAGCGTGTTTTTTATCACCACAAATCTTTTCAATTGTTCAAAATTGGGGTAAAATGGACAAATTAACCCCACGCAATATAAAAATGCACGTAATTAAATTAAATATTTTGTTCGAAATAATGGTTAAACAGACAAGTTTTGTGTAAAATTTTCTATTGTTCGTTATTTTGAACCACATTTTTAATTTTAACGTGAATTTTTATGTTGCTTAGGGTTTAATTGTGCATTTTACCCACATTTGGAATAATTTAAATATTAACAAATTGAGTTGTGGTGACAAAACCAATTTTTTGGTAGTTATTCTTGCTATTTAATATTTTTTTGTGTTTTTGTACATTATTTGTCCATTTGAACGTCATTTTGAACGACATGTACCCAAATCTTAACAAAATAATGGGTAAATGGAAAATTTCACCCCAAATGACAAAAAATTGCACCCTTAAAATTAAATATTCTAATCGAAAAAACGGTAAATGGACAAGTTGACACAAAACTTGTCGTTTTTACCGTTATTTTGCACCAAATATTTAATTTTAAAGTGCAATTTATTGTCATTTGGGGTAAAATTCTCCATTTAACCGACATTTTGAACAATTTTAATTTGAAACAATTGAGTTGTGGTGATAAAATAAACTTTGGTAGAATTTTGGTATTAATTGATCCAAATGACGTTCAAATGGACAAATAATTAATAAAAACACAAAAAAATATAAATTAGCAATAATAACTTCCAAAGCGTGTGTTTTATCACCACAGCTCAATTTTTTTATGTTTCAATTGTCCTAAATGTTGGTTGAATGGACCATTTAACCCAATTCAACAAAAAAAATGCACTTTAAATTTTATATTTTGTTCGAAATAACGGTAAAACAGACAAGTTTTATGAAAATTTGTCTATTTGTCGTTTATCAAATCAATTTTAAAATTTTAACGTGCATTGTGATTTTGCGTAGGGTAAAATTGTGCATTAAACCCACAATTGAACAATTCAAATGTAAAAAATTTGAATTGTGGTGACAAAACACACGCTTTGGTAGAAATTTTTGCTTATTAATATTTTTTTGTGTTATTTTGAACCAAATATTAAATTTTTAAGTGCAATTTAATGTCATTAAGGCTGAAATTCTCCATTTAACCGACATTTTGAACAATTTTATTATAAAACAATTGAGTTGTGGTGATAAAATTAACTTTGGTAGAATTTTGGTATTTATTGTTCAAAATGACGTTCAAATGGACAAATAATGAATAAAAACACAAAAAAAATAAATAAGCAATAATAACTACCAAAGCGTGTGTTTTATCACAACAACTAAATTTTTTTATTTTTCAATTGTCCAAAATGTGGGTAAAATCGACCATTTTACCCCGCGCAGCGTCAAAATGTACGTAAAAATTTAATATTTTGTTCGAAATAACGGTAAAACAGGCAAATTGTGTGTAAACTTGTCTAGGTACCGTTATTTCGAACAAAATTTTAAAATTTTATGTATATTTTTATATTGCGTGATGTAAAATTGTGCATTTTACCCATAAATAAAAATATGAAAACAAAACAAATATAAAAAATTTTAATTGTGGTGACAAAACACACGCTTTGGTAATAATTTTTGCTTATTAATATTTAATTTTGTGTTATTTTGAACCAAACATTTAATTTGTAGGTGCAATTTAATGTCATTTGGGGTAAAATTCTCCATTTAACCGACATTTTGAACAATTTCAATATAAAACAATTGAGTTGTGGTGATTAAATTAACTTTGGTAGAATTTTGGTATTAATTGTTCAAAATGACGTTCAAATGTACAAATAATGAAAAAAAATACAAACAATAAATATATTAGCAAAAAATAACTACCAAAGCGTGTGTTTTATCACTGCAAATCATTTTGGTATATGATGGACCATATAAAATGGACCATATAACCCCACGCAACATAAAAATGCAAGAAAAAATTTAATATTTTGTTCGACATAACGGTATTTAAGACAAGATTTGTTAAAACTTGTCTTTAATCCGTTATTTCGAACAAAATTTTGAAATTTTACCTGCATTTTGATATTGCGTTTGGTTAAATTGTGCATTTAACCCACATTTGAACAATTTTAAATAAAAATTGAATTGTGGTGACGCGATTTGAAAGAAATTTTTGGTTAATAATATTTTTTATGTGTTATTTTGAACCAAATATTTAATTATGAAGTGCAATTTAATATCATTTGGACTGCAAATTATTATAAAACCGACATTTTGAACAATTTTAATATGAAACAATTGAGTTGTGGTGATAAAACACTCTTTGGTAGAATTCTGGTATTTATTGTTTAAAATGACGTTCATGTGGACAAACAATGAACAAAAACACAAAAAAAGTATACATTAGCAAAAAACACTACCAAAACGTGTGTTTTATCACCACAACTCAATTTTTTAATATTTCAATTATCCAAAATGTGGGTTAAATGGAACATTTAACCCAACTCATCATAAAAATGCACATTAATTTTTAATATTTTTTTCGAAATGACGGGTGAACAGACAAGTTTTGTTTAAACTTGTCTATTTATAGTTTTTTTCGAACCAAATTAAAAATTTCAACGTGCATTTTTATATCGCAAGGGGTTGAACTGTGCATTTAACCTACATCTTGAACAATTAAAGTATCAAAAAATTAAGTTATGATGACAAAACACACGCTTTAGTGGTAATTTTTGCTAATTAGTACTTTTTTGTGTTTTTGTTTAATCTTTGCTCATTTGAACGACATTTTGAACGACATGTACAAAAATCTTAACAAGATAATGGGTGAATGGAGAATTTCACCCCAAATGACATAAAATTGCACCTTAAAATTAAATATTCTAATCGAAATAATGATAAATAGACAAGTTGACACAAAACTTGTCGTTTTCTACAAATAATGAAAAAACAATAAAAAACAACAAATGAATTAGCAAAACTTACTACCAAAGCGTGTGTTTTATCACTGCAAATCTATTTTGTATATCAGGGACCATATAAAATGGACCATATAACCCTACTCAACATAAAACTGCAAGTAAAAATTTAATATTTTGTTCAACATTATGGTATAAAAGACTAGTTTGGTTTAAACTTGTATATAAACCGTTATTTTGAACCAAATTTTAAAATTTTACGTGCATTTTAATGTTGCGTGGGGTTAAATTGTGCATTTAACTTACATTTGAAAAATAAAAATGTTAATAAATTGAATTGCGGTGACAATACACTAGCTTCACCGACGCTTGAGTAGAAATTTTTGCTTAATAATGTGTTTTTTGTGTTATTTTGAACCAAATATTTAATTTTTAAGTGCAATTTAATGTCATTTGGGCTGAAATTTTTCATTAAACCGACATTTAAAACAATTTCAAATAGCAACAATTGAGTTGTGGTGATAAAACACACTTTTGTAGAATTTGGATATTATTTGTTCAAAATGATGAAGAAAAATACGAACAAAATATAAATAAGCAAAAAATTCTACCAAAACGTAAAAAAAATCACCACAAATCTGTTTTTGTATATTCCAATTGTTCAAAATTTGGGTATAATGAACAATATAACGCAACATGAAAATGCAAAAGTAATTTTTGCTAATTGATATTTTTTTTGTGTTTTTGTTCATTATTTGTCCATTTGAACGTCATTTCGAACGACATGTACCAAAATCTTTACAATATAATAGGTTAATGGAGAATTTCACCCGAAATGACATCAAATTGCACCCTAAAATTAAATATTTTAAGCGAAAAAACGGTAAATAGACAAGTTGACACAAAACTTGTCGTTCTAACCGTTATTTTGAACCAAATATTTTATTTTTTAGTGCAATTTAATGTCATTTGGGGTGAAATTCTCCATTAAACCGACATTTTGAACAATTTGAATATGAAACAATTGAGTTGTGGTGATAAATCTATTTTGTATATCAGGGACCATATAAAATGGACCATATAACCCCACTCAACATAAAACTGCAAGTAAAAATGTAATATTTTGTTCAACATTACGGTATAAAAGACAAGTTTGGTTTAAACTTGTATATAAACCGTTATTTTGAACCAAATTTTAAAATTTTACGTGCATTTTTATGTTGCGTGGGGTTAAATTGTGCATTTAACTTACATTTGAAAAATAAAAATGTTAATAAATTGAATTGCGGTGACAATACACTAGCTTCGCCGACGCTTGAGTAGAAATTTTTGCTTAATAATGTGTTTTTTGTGTTATTTTGAACCAAATATTTAATTTTTAAGTGCCATTTTATGTCATTTGGGCTGAAATTTTTCATTAAACTGACATTTAAAACAATTTCAAATAGCAACAATTGAGTTGTGGTGATAAAACACACTTTTGTAGAATTTGGATATTATTTGTTCAAAATGATGAAGAAAAATACGAACAAAATATAAATAAGCAAAAAATTCTACCAAAACGTAAAAAAAATCACCACAAATCTGTTTTTGTATATTCCAATTGTTCAAAATTTGGGTATAATGAACAATATAACGCAACATGAAAATGCAAAAGTAATTTTTGCTAATTGATATTTTTTTTGTGTTTTTGTTCATTATTTGTCCATTTGAACGTCATTTCGAACGACATGTACCAAAATCTTTACAATATAATAGGTTAATGGAGAATTTCACCCGAAATGGCATCAAATTGCACCCTAAAATTAAATATTTCAAGCGAAAAAACGGTAAATAGACAAGTTGACACAAAACTTGTCGTTCTAACCGTTATTTTGAACCAAATATTCTATTTTTTAGTGCAATTTAATGTCATTTGGGGTGAAATTCTCCATTAAACCGACATTTTGAACAATTTGAATATGAAACAATTGAGTTGTGGTGATAAAATAAACTTTGATAGAATTTTGGTATTAATTGTTCAATATGACGTTCAAATGGACCAATATTGAATTACAACACCGAAATAATATAAATAAGCAAAAATTACTGCCAAAGCGTGTGTTTCATCACCACAAATCTATTATTGTTTATTCCAATAGT